>VOQJ01013335.1:0-25354 GCA_015052665.1 Apistogramma diplotaenia
TCTTCATCACGAGAACAACAAAAGAGTTGAAGCCTCTTAAAAAAAACTCTCTTTGTGTATCTGAGTGGGTTTGTGTGTGTGTGTGTGTGTGTGTGTGTGTGTGTGTGTGTGTGTGTGTGTGGGCAGCAGGCAGAAAAGAGGAACTGTGGTAGAGCAGTGACAATTTGAGTTTTTTTTAAAATTAGATTTTAAAACAGTGTTTTTTTAAATCAACTTTAAGCTTAAGCATCAGTGAAAGGATTACAAGTTATTTGAATAGATATCGTATATGAATTTAAAATGTAGGTAGCTTATTATAGTTTCATATTTTACAGCTTTTTCATAAACAGTGTCTTATACAGAATACTCCCACCATCAAAGCCATAGCCTAGTCTTTCTTTTTGCCATTATCTTCTCATCCTTTTTCACTTTGTTCTGGCCGCTGCAGGTCGGGGTTACTAGAAAAGGACGTTCCTTTGATCTTCATCCACCCTCTGAAGACGGGACTCTTTAGGATCCGCCTGCACGGAGCTGTGGGTAAATTTGGCATGGTGATTCCCCTTGTGGATGGCATGGTGGTCAGCCGCAGAGCTCTAGGTAATTGCTGTCTTCCTCTGATTTTAATGCGTTCATTCTTACCATGCCGCATTTCGAGTCTTAATGCATGCCAGAGAATAATTTGCTCGCTATTAATGTGCACACATTAATATTTTATGATGAGCATTTTAGTTGGAAATGCACAGGAAATGCACTCCATTTAGATTTATGGTAGAAGTTCTGGTTTCTGGTTGTGAAAGTGTTATCTCATCTTTGCCTCATCGAGTTGCATTACCCAGAAACCATTTAAAGCCTTCATCTTTCCTGGGCTGATCGCAGTTTTGAACTTTGAAAATTCAGCTTTGAAAACAAAATAAAAGCCTTTCTCTGTTGACGTGATGGAACTGCTGGCCAGCAGATGGCAGAGCAAGTGTCGTTACTTTGACTTATTGTTGAACATCGGCTTTGTCCCTCATTGGATATCTGTGGCTCTACATTTTCATACATGATAATCTACAGGAGTCTTCCTTTTTTACAAAATGACTGGAGCACTGATGAGCTCGCGTTTTTGTGTCTCCCTCCCAGGCTTTCTTGTGCGTCAAACGGTCATCAACGTATGCCGACGGAAGCGCCTGGAAAGTGACTTGTACAACCCGCCTCATGTGAGGCGGAAGCAGAAAATAACTGAAATTGTGCAGCGTTACCGCAACAAACAACTGGAGCCTGAGTTTTACACCTCGCTCTTCCATGAGGTGGGAGAGGGAAAGCCTCACCTCTAACCCTCCCCCACAATGCCCTGTCCTAACACTGGCACAGAAGCGCACACAACAACACACACACACACACACACACATGCACGTACACTCTTTTATTCTGTAGTCATAAACCATTTACAACTGTGCTTACACACACACACACACACACACACACAGAATCTTTATATTTATACTGTATAATTTTGTTATTTATATGAATACATATATCAACACTGTTTGCCTTTGACTCTTAGATCAAAGTGTCAAAAACCATGCCAAGGTGGGAAAAAACGACGTTTCTGTGTTGCGGCTACTCACTGAAGCTCTGAATGGCTCAAGTTCTCCTTGTTTTAGGTTCATGCTTCGTGGCGAAACAATTTCTGCTTGTCTTTTACTGCAATACAGTAGTTACACTGTTGGCCTTTCTGAAATTGTAAAAAGTTTGTCCGTCAAACCTTGTAATATGAATGAACTTCATGAGGTTTTGGTAATACAAAGTTGTGTCCAAAAACCCAGATCTGCTCATCTCTTTTTGTTTCTCACACTTTTATGGTTAGTTTTCGGGGTTTTTTCTTTGCCAAGGAGATGAAATGTAACCATATGTCTCGCTTCATTGCAGGTGACTTGAAGTTGACCCATAATTTAATCTGCCAGGTTCGTCATGTACGTTCACACACCTGCTTTAGTCTTCCTAGTGTGAACGCACACTTAGCCGTCGCAGCAGCTGACCGGGCCACGAGTCATTTATGGTTTTCTATGGTTTTCTTCTGGTGTGTCGATGTCATTTTAGACACTTGTGCTTGGCCATCCCGCTGCACAAATGCCACGACACTGTGTGTGTGCGTGCATGTGTGTGTGTGTGTCCGTGTACACGGCCGTATGTTTGCTTGTCCAGCCAGTCTCTTAACACTACAAGGAGTCGGAGACCCCTAAAAGCCCCAAACACGTTGCATTTAATGATGAATTCTGTCACTTTAATCTCAACATGATACTGTTTATAAAAGTGACGTAACATGTCGATCGCGACATTAGAGTTGGTTTGCTCCGTAATGCTGGGAAACGCGAGAGTTTCCTGATGGTGAGAATGGCCGCAGACCTCCTGGAGTTTGCGCTTGATGTTTTGAAATGTTGTCATTAGCAACCAGAGCCATAGCACAGATCGCTCCTCCAAACAGCATCTATTTGATAGATTCAGAGGCCAAAATACCTGATGTAGCTAACAGGATGATCTTACTTTACTTTTATTTTGGCTGATCAAAGCTGTTTTTTTATGTAAACCCAGGAAGAGAATATTTAACATGTCAGTTATCTTCAGTTTGGATTGCAAAAATGTGCACTTTTGCCTTCACAGTTGTTTTGGTTAAAAAAATAATTCCACAATTTGCTTCACTATTATTTTCTCACTGTACTTTGGTTTTAATTCAAGCCCTCCCACTGTCTGCCTGTAACAATGTGAATTTATTTATCACAGAGCTGGAGCAGGGCAAACACCTCTAGTTTCTTTTGTTATATTGGAAAGTCTTAATGCACTGAGCACATTTTTTTGTTTGTTTTCTAGTCTCTTTGGTTACCTTACATGTCTTTTTGTACTTTAGTGCATTTTTGGAAGCAAAACCCTGCTGAAGGACGAGTTTTATCTTGAGAAACCTGAATGAAGACGAGGCGTTTGTGGAGTTTTTAACCTGTCGTGTCTAATTGTGACTCACTTTTTATGACGGTGCTTTATGCACATGCCTTTTTTTGGAAGGAAAGTACATAAAATATGCTTCAAAGAAACTACATACAATCAGTCACACATTGTATCCTGTTACTCCTCTGATGTTTGATCATATTTAAGGATTTGCCATGTACAGAAATGGAGGATGATATGTAAATATGTGATAGATCAAGGCATTTACAAGCTGTCTGTTGCATTCCTCATCTGAGATGGCAGAAAAGATATGTATGTATGTATGCATTTTTTTTGTGTGTGGGAGGAACGCAATGGGTGTTGAATGTAACATGCATCAATTAAAACTATTGACATTTTAATTTCTTTTCATTCCTGATATTTGACTTCATGGGCTGACATTGATTTCTTCTTAGGAATTTTGTTATTTATCAAGTCTTTCCAAAAGTAGCTAAAAAGAAGCAAAAGGATTTGGTTAATACTGTAGATTTCAAAATCTTCAAACTCTACTCCTTGGGGTGCAGATGTGAACCTTTGTATTGCATCAAAACAAACCTTATTGTGACCACGTGTTAAACAACAGTACCAGGTCCCAAATAAAAGGCAAATGTTAGGGGAAGTACTGCCAAGCAGCATACCAGACATGATGATGTCAAAAATGAAACTGTTTTTGTGCCAGAGCTCGTTCCCGCCTCCATTCTGCACCTGAAAGTTGTCCCGCAGCCACAAGAGGGCGCGTTTCTCTCACTAACGTGCTCTCACTGGCTCTGTGGCTGGCAGGAGCCTGTATCGGTATCATTACCTCACATCAACGCAAGTCGAGACCTTTAATTAAACAAGAGAGATGTTGGCAGTTTTACACGCTTTTCCGTCTCTGCTTTGTCTTTCTGCACGTTTTAGGTCGCTAGTGTGTCTAAGAATGAGAATGAGAAATGTTTTCAACCTTGTGAATACCTGTATGACTTGAACCTGTTAACCATTTCCTGAGTGTTTTATTCTGATAACAGCTCACTCCATCTGCTCTACATTTAAACAATTTCTTTGCTCCTTGTCTTTTATTAAACATATTATTTAATTAATATAACTAAAATCAGCGCTTAGCCTGCCCGGTGTTGTGCCAAAGTAGGTGCCCCCAGCAGAAACTGTAACCCCGTGCTTTTATTGTCAGCACTATAAGTCCGTGGGTCCGTGTTTAGTGTTTACGGTAGGCTCCATTTTGGGTTATTTATAGTTTGTTGCCACTGGACCCGCTCTTTCTGCGTTTACTGAATAATATCAGCATGTAAAACTACTGTGTGAGGTCTTCTTGTTGCCCAGAGCAGAAGGGAGCTGCCTTCTTCAGGCAGCGGGTCCCTCCTCCTCCTCCACCATCTCCTCCTCCTCCTCCTCCTCCGCGTCCTCTCCGCTCCGCAGCCTCGCAGCTCGCCCTCAGCCGCTGCTGCGACTTCGCTGCCTCAGCGGGCTCTCTGCTGGTTGTTTGGTACTTTTGGTGAACTTTTCTCCCCGTGTGCGGTGCTTTTCGCGTGGCTGCTCGGCGAGGCTTTTTAATTTGTTTGTTTTGGAAAAACTTCCGAATGCAAACATACTTAGAAATAAAAAAGGAGAGCTTTTCTGTAGAGAGCGACCTTTCTGAGGGTTGAGTTACCGTCATGGAAGAGGACTACGGGCATCAGGAGAACGGCATCCCCGCAGCCAAGGAATCGGACCGACAGCAGCGGCTGAGGCTGTGCGTTTTAAATGAAATACTGAACACCGAGAGGGATTATGTTCGGACGTTGCTTTTCCTCCAGTCGGTAAGTTTGACATCACCTCCCAGCGCTGCTCGTGCCTCCCAAATACAGTCCAGTTATAAATCTTTAAATTAGCGGATGTTTTTGATTTTTCGGTTGCTACCCACGTCTCATGTGCTGTCTTAGATGATCTTTTCAAACCTCAGACTACTCTTTTTAATTCGGCATATGTAGCAGATCAAGAAGCAGACGCTGCAAGAAGAAATTACCTTGATATTAGGAATATGATCTGAAGATGAAATTGCACGAAATTTGTATTGAGTTTGGTGTGCGTGTGCGTCCACGCGGATTGCTTGTTTTGATCCAAGTCTAACTTTTACTCCGGTGCTGTCTGTGGGCGCTTTTTATAGATAAACAGGTCGCAGGGCTTGGACGCACATCGCAGCTTTACAGTTGCGTATTTTATTGTATTTTTCGCCCTGTTATTGACGTGCCTGCGTCTGTGGTTAATGGCATCAATGAAAACTTTGAGATGTTAAACGCATTTCTTGGGACAGCTGCGGGGATTCATACATATTTAGGTGTTTTTTTTGGGGGGGTGTTGAAGGGAAGGGAAGGTACGGGAGGAGGAGGGGGTGTTTTCTCACCTTTCCATTGTGTGTTGAAGCTCAGGCTTGAAACAAACAAAACAAAGGGGAGCTCAGTTCACTGCAAATAAATAGATATTCATGAGCATTACACCCTTCCACGCCTCCCCTTTTTCCAGACGGTGATAAGAAACCATTTGCTTATTCACTCGCTGCGCATCAGATGCCTCATGAATGAACGTCCTGGTAATTTTACGTGCTTCATTCAGCGGCGGAGCGCAGTGCGAGGATAGATGGCACCCACCTGCAGGGGACTATTCAATTTGTCACTTCCCGTTGTCATTTTCCGTTGGCCTTTCCTCCCCTCATCCCCGCCTTGTCATCTCTGGTGCTTGTACAGTGCAGGTGGCTCATGCCTCCAGCTGAGGCCAAAGCCACAGTGTGGTTAGCTCCACCTCGGTGCATGTGATGACTATATTGTAACCGTATTATTATTTTTTAAATAATACTTTAATGTTTGATTCAGGGAGATTCCCTTTTTTTCTTGTCTCTTCCACTTAAAGGTCAGGGTAACTACAACACACCACTCTTTGCCTCTTCTCTGTCTTGCTGTGGCTCCCTGCTGATCTTTGATTCTTATCATTTTAGCTTGCCATTAAAGGCCATGAGCCTCCTCATCATGCTGTGCATTGTTGCATTTCAACATATGACAACACATTTGCTAAACATGGTCAGAGTTCCCTGTTTCCTCTGGGCTGTCACGTGTTTCGGGAACTTCCTCAAAGTTCTTGAAATAATGATAAATGATTTGGCGGTGCATGATGTTCTCAGCGTTATAACTCATAATGTAGCTTCACTGTGATGTATCCAGCCAAACAGTGGAATCCTTGATTAGATTTAATTTTTATATTTTGGACGACTGCTTTCTTTCTTGGTTACACACGAGGCTTATCTTCTGTTGCGAGGCAGTGTAGGCAGCAGGGGGGCATGCTTTGACCTTCAACCCCCCCTGCCCCCCACCACACCTCCAAACCCAAACCTGGCAGAATGATAATGATGGAGTCTCAATGATTTCTCAGGGAAGACTAAACATCTGAAAACTGTCAGTGCCTGGTGCCCTTCGCCGTGCCCCTCCTATCATCACATGAGTTGAATTCTTTTGATTTAAGCCATACGGTGCATAGCCTGAGGCGAGCAGTAGTGGTCTGGCTTGAGTGAAACAATGCTGTTCCCTGGGTCTTTGCATAGAATGCCCTGCTATCTCCATTTCTGAAATAGGTTTCCCCACTCGTGCCATTTGGCAACTGTTCAAAACAATGAAGGATCTTTTTTTTAATCCCAATTATCTGCTGCTGTTCTGCACTGTAGAAACTGACAGGTTGGCGATTTGTATCATCTTGTTAACAAGTGTCTCTTTGGGTTGGAATGTAGGTCTGCGAATGCCTTCATTAATAGTCATGTTTGCTTATGGGTACACAGCACTAAAGAGGCTTGAAGGCAAAACACACTGCTCTCTGTTAACATGTGACACTGTCCACTGGATTTCACATGGGGGTGCTGAGGTCCTTAACCTGCTAATGGCAAACATAGCCGTCCTGAACAACACGAGAAAAGAAACATCACTCTCCACCTCCCTGGCCAATCCTTTGCAAATCTACCCCACCCCACCGCCACCCCCCAGTGTTTTCTGTCTAGGGTCCAGCTCGGCAGAAAACCCTCAGTGAGAACCCTCGCTGGGAGCCAAGGCTTTGTCACCATGCAGCTCACTGTGGTGTTGATAAGGAAAGTCTGGCTGTGGGAGCTCAGAACATATGTTCCCAGTAAAGATACAGATAGGCTCAGGATGGGGGTAGACAGGTTAGGGATGCGTAGTCCCACAGTGTGAAAAGGCTAAGATGGGCATTCAAATAAGCGGTTATATTGTTGTAATAAGTAATTTTTTTTTGTTCAGCTTCTTCTCTGCTTTTTTCTCACCGTTCCTCATCAGTTGGATAGCACCTAGTTTCCCAGAATGCATTTGACTGCTCATTCAAAATGTGTGGCATATTGATAGATTCTACAGTGAATTGTGCCTGTGACTACACAACACACTGTATGCATGAAAACTGGGACGTCAGTGCTGTTTATTTGGTTTTGGTTGTTTTTGGTTTTTGGTTGATCTTAACCCTGTGAAGTCTCAGTGCTCCCCAACCCTAAGCTTATCCCATAGGAACACAGTAGTTTATATTCATTTAGTCATCATCGGTGGCTTAATTAATATATCAGTACATCAAAATAAAATTATTTCTTCTCTGTAGCCACTTTATGGTCTTATTTCTTAATCTGGTCCAGGGTTTTTTGTCAGCTGATTGAACGGTAGCCCTTGACTGCCTTCACCGCTCTCCATTGCTCTATCACTGATTTATCCCCCCCTCGCTTTATGCACTTTAAAAACCCTGTGGATCTTAAAGCCCTGAGCAGAGCAGCTCCTCAAATGCAATGATTGCAATGACACACACACACATACACTCACAAAAAAAGATGGTTATCCGGCTTTGGCACCTCAGCCATTCTGCATGTCACTCATCCCTTGGCAATTACCAGCGCCAACAAGCTCATCCAATGTGCTGCAGGGAAGCGTGTGGGGATAGTGGGAGGACAAGAGGTGAGAAGGGGGCTGGGGGTGTGAAAAGAGGGATTAGAGGATTCATTTTTTTTTCTCCTCACTGTTATCACCGCAAATCTCTAAATCTATTAACTCTTTGAGTAGATCGGAAGCAGTCACATTTAAACAAGCTGATCCCTTTTCAGTTTCAAGTTTATGATCATAGCTGCTCTCTTTTTGTTTGGTTTTTCTTTTTTCTCGCTTTTGTTGCAGCACATTCCCTTGTTTGTGTCTGAAATAATCACTTCCTAGCTCTGTAGATTTTTTGGAAACTTTCTTCAGGGTATGGTTTAATCCATGCAACTGGATTTTCCCAGACACGATGCATCAAAATGTAGGCTGCCTGCGAGAGGAATATGGTCAGTGCCGTCATACCTGGTAGATGTGAGGGATTTTCCTTGAAAACCATAAATATGGTTGGTTGTCATTTTGCACAGGTTTTTTTTTTCCCCCGACCGCACTGACCCATGTCTCGGTCAGTCCTGCCCTGCAAACACAATAATGGGAATGAGCGGCCAATAGTTTTGTCAGCTTATGGCCTTCCTTCTTAATTCTGAGAAGTGAGTGATGGAAAAGAGCAGAGTGACCACAAAGGTCTTGTCAGTGCTGTGGGATAATAGGAAACATCTGGAAGTGCTGTGACCCTCACTTTGGGCCGCGCACAAGTGAGATTACTCATCGAATGCTAATGTGTGTTTCTGTCACTAAGTGAAATTGTGTTTTGATGTCAGTCTGCACAAGTGCTATATATATGTTTTCTAACACCTCCTTGGATGTTGTTCACCTTTCTATATGCGGTGTTGTCAGCACTGCTAAGCAAACAGGATGACATGTGTACACGTATTAAAAATATGTAATGCCTGCAAAGGTAGACATGCAGGAAGGCGGCACTGAGCTTCCTCTACAAGCACAAGCCTGTGTCTTTTTCCTTTTCTTCTTTTTTCATTCTCTCCCTCTTTCTCCCACCCTTCCCACTTAGTGGGAAAGACCAGCGTCGTATTTCTCTGGGCTCGGGCATATAAATAGCTTAAGATTCTAGCTCTCGTCCTGGCCACAACGCTGGTGGTTTCAGTTCACTGCAGCCTTAGCTGAAGACACACACACACACACACACACACACACACACACACACACACACACACGGAAGACACATCACATATATGAGTGCGGGTGGGGGGCAGCCGGTGGAGAGTGAACAGCAGGTAGAACAGTTACTGTGGCAGACTGCTGGGACTTTTGGAGGGTTTTTATTATTGCTGCGCTTTAAGCGCTGCTCAACAAACTTGGGAGTGTCTGTATGAGTCTTCTCGTATAGCTTGTAGATTAATCAAACCTGTAAAGTCCGGATGCCTTCGGATGAAGGGGAGCCGAACATGTTGGCTATCAAATATTCCATATTAACTTTTAATCAGTAAATGTTGTCGTCTCGCTTTGGATTCTGAGTTAACTGTACTTGAGTTCATTGCATAAGCCACAGATTTTTATGTAAATAAATGTTTCAAGTTGCCACTGTGCACCCTTCCATCACACTCTGGACAATTAGTACCTTGCAGTGTGGGTGCTGCGCCAGACGAGCATTTTACAATGCCAGGGTGGCAAATGTCAGTTTCCAACTTAATCTCTGTGCTTTTTTTAGTCATGTGTTTTGATAAGCCATTTCTTTGAAGCATAAGACTGTGGCAGGAATTTAAAGCATTCAAGTTAACAAGTCTAAACCACTGTAACACCCAGAGGCATGATGCAAAAGCAAAGAAAAGCTCCCTTCTCTGTACAAGAGAGGCTTGCAGATTATCAGATGAAATCACATTTGATATGTCCTGTTTTCGGTTACATTTGACTCTGTCCAAGAAATTTCTTCAAGGTTTCTCTCTTATTAGTTTGTCCTTTCAGATCTGCGGTCTGCCGAGAGAGAATAAAAGTCAGTAGCATTTCATCAGTTTGCGT
The DNA here is from genome assembly GCA_015052665.1 of Apistogramma diplotaenia. Classification (NCBI taxonomy): domain Eukaryota; kingdom Metazoa; phylum Chordata; class Actinopteri; order Cichliformes; family Cichlidae; genus Apistogramma; species Apistogramma diplotaenia. Next base: position 9,846 of record VOQJ01013335.1, read on the forward strand.
ATCTTATCAATGTATCAAATGTCAGATCATGTAACGTCCAGTGAGACCTTACACATTCACTGTTTGCGCTGACTGGGAACTCTAAAACCGTGCATGCGAAACGCCATGAGGTTGTTGTCAACAGGCTGATATACGACACAGCAGAAACAAGGCAACGTGAGTTCTGTGATGTTCTTCGAGATCACATCATGAGCTGGACAAAGTTGGGACACACGCCTTCTCGGGGAGGATACTGGGCGCAGTAACTGTGCAACATGGTGAGAAAGGTAGTAGGATGGATGTCTGCAGAATGACTTGGCACAAGCTGTCCCAAGAGGGTTTGGTTTACAGACCGAGGCAGCAGGATTACAATGTTTGTTTGCTTTTTCAAATACTACCAGATGTCCGGCTTCTTTCAAGGGGTTAAAGGTCATTTGCCCGATAGAAAAATGCTGGATTTGTGGAACTTTGCACAAAATGTATTAAGGGTAAAGACTGCAGCAAAGATAATTGATAACGCATGGATAACATTAATAAACCAATCAGTTGTATTTATGTAGACTAATATAGCCTCACAGGGCTTTACAGTCTGTACAGTATACAAAACTCCCCCCTTTCCAATACTTATTGAAAAATATGGTTTGTATTGCACTCATATGTAGGTAAGTTCTATTTTTTATGATCAAGTAGAAATGACAGGAAGTGGCAAATTGAATATTGCTTTTAATCCATCTCAAGTCTAGCAGCTCAATTTTACTTTGGCTCTTTATAACTCTCCATTTATTCTCAAAACAAGGTTCTTTTTGTTTTAGCCAGGTCCAGTTTACAGAGTGACTTCCTCCAGTTACTTCAAACTCATGCCCTTTCAGCTACTGGGGGGGCCACAAGCTACCGATGAGAACAACAGTTTCATCCTCTCGCTTATGCAGTCACTGCTTCCTTTTCAATATATTTGACACTCAGTGGCAGACAGAAATGCATAGAAAAAGAGCGGCTCGTAGACAGCTGAGAATACATATGGTAAAATTATTCTGTAGCTACTTTATAATTACTTTGGGAATGCGAGCTGTATGTGACGGTCCGAGTGGGGGAGTGGCGTGATGATGGGAAGATCCATGTAAGACAGAACATTGCTGGATTTGCTTTTCTAGCTAAATGCCACAGGTACACGCAAAGACCATCCCAATGTTTTTCTAAAATTGTTTTGACATGAATCACTCAATTAATGAGCTTTGTGATAAAAAAATTCACCGGCTAACCAATGGGTGAAGCTCTTTGGTGTTTTATTATTATTATTTTTTGAACTTCGCGAGTCAGAGAGGCTCCTGACAGTGTTGTGGTAACTGTTCACGACAGCTGCTGACAACATCTTGCTTGGGGTCGCTGCAGGGCCTTTCCGCTGGCATTTGGTAGTTGCGATGACATTTTTTGCCAACTCGCATGGCATCATAAAAGGCTCGAGTCATATATGTTAAATGATAAATGATAAATTTTTGATCTCACGTACTGACATGAAACCTTTTAGCAAATGTTTCTAAGCTTTGATGTGACAGGTTAACAAAGTTAGTTTTCTGGGATTTTAGTTTTCAGCGTAACTTTGCTGGACGAGTAAGTGATAAAAAAGAAAGAAGCAAAGCAACATTTTAAGGACTTTAATTTCTTTCTATCTTAAGATTGTGTGTAGTTCATTATTTAACATGCACTGCAGTTGGATATGGTGAATCAAAACTGACCTGCAAATATCAGTTCTTGCATCGGTGTCAGCTGCATTTGTGGCTGTCAAAATGAGAAGTGAGATAGGATGTAGGTTTGTGTTTTCAGAGACTCAAAAGTGCTTTTTCAGACAGGCAGGGCTTTGACTAGCTGCTGTCTGCCCGTTCAATGCTGTTCTATCAGGCTGGTAAATACTGTTTTAAGTCAGAACCAGTGAATGAGCGCTATGATCTTCCCCCTTACTGTGCCAAAGGGCCATTATGGTGTAATGTAAGCCACTAATTTGTGTCTTTGCCACCATTCAATTCCCTCCCTATCTGTGCCCATGGTCTTGTTTATGTCTGCCCAGCTGTATGTTAGGTGTGGCATTCTTAGTTTGGTTTTGCTTGGCTATGTACATGAAAGCAAACTGAAATGCTCTCTTGGAAACACATGTAGGGACATTATGGAGTTTGGATTAAGTGATCACCTGTGCTACATCATTTTCTTTGCTCATTTGGAAGCTTCACAGGTCTCTGGTCTAGGCTGCGACCCCCGTGTCTGTCAGCACCAAAAAAACCCCAAAACAAAACGAAACATGTCCAATTGTCCAGATGGCCTCTGCAATCTGGTCCACGATGTTATCAGCAGATCAACACATGTCACCCTTCAGTAGGAAAGCGACTTCATGGACAAACTTGGAGAGCTTGCTGGATGTTCCCTTTAGATACTAAATGTAATTTTAGCCACGTAGACTGCAGGTAGAGATGAAGTTAGGCATTTTTAATAACTTTGGAGATGGAAGTCTAAATTGCTGGCAGTATGTTGCACAAGTATATGAGAATGAGTGACGTGTGCTTCTTTGTATTTTGTTCCTAATGGCAGAATTGAGATTAAGCCTTAACCCTGTGACTGATGCTGCCTGTCTACCTGAAAAAGTGGACACGTAATAAAGGACATTTGCAGCAAATGCATAAAATGAGAGCAAAAGTTCTCAAAGCCAGTATAAAAAACTATATTTGCTGGAATCATTTATGACTGATAGCAGGACCACATGCCTCCTCTAGGATGTTTTCTCTTGTGGAGTTGGAGTTCGGTCTGGTATGCAGCAGCTTGTAGGACAATATGTGCAAATGAACTTTGTGCAATATTGGGCAGAAATGTTGGCAAGCTAAGAAATTGTAAAATTCCGGCAGCTGTGGAAGCTTTTGAAAGTTTCGAGTTTCGAAGGCTCAACATGCTCACTAAGTCAATCTTAACAACTTGTCATCTGAGGTGTCCGAAATATGTAGTCTACATAGTCATCATGTGTGTCAATCCATTCATTCATACACCAGAGATGTGATGAGTAGCCAGTTTTAAACAGGAAGTCTCCGGTCCAGTGCTTTCTGTCTGTCCTCTGTCGCCGCAGCACTGTGTCATCCCCCAGTCGCGTTTAGTTTCCGCCCATGTGAACAGCTCAAAGAGCCCTGAAGTTTAAAGTCCTTCAAAGCGGAAGTGAGTGAGATGGGGAGGAAAAAAAAACTGGACAAGGCTCAAAGAAGACTTTGTGTTTTGGTGATTGGCTCTGCCAAAAAGGCTTTCTCTTGGAAGACAGCAAGGGACTGGTTGGTGGGTGAAGGGGGGAGTTGAGGGAGTTTTTGGAGGGTTGGGGAGAGATGTGAATTACGGCTTCAGAGAGAAAGAAATCTGCTAAGGTTTGCTGGGGTCCCTCATTATGGCAACGCCACGGGCCATTCTCTGGCTCTGCTGCACTCAGGCCACAAAGAGGGGATTTCTTCATTTATTTATTCAATTTCATGCCATGTCGACCCCTAAATGGCCCCATTCCCTCTCCAAAATGCCCTGTCTCCCTTTGTGGCTAGTCACCCCAATCCTCTTTCCAAAAAGAGAGCTCCTTAATGGACGCATTGTTTTAAGCTTGTTGTTGTTTTCTCTTGGATGAGAAGGGGTAGAGAGTTTCAGGCTGGTGACCTGAGAACTTGCATAGAAAATGCCTGAATCTGTGGATCTGTGGTTCTGTTTGAGGTTTGCTTCAGTAGGTGTGGGAACCACAGCGAATTGAAAAGGGACTCTGAGGGCCCGCTAGAAAAACCTTGACAAGTGTTAGAGCTTGTTCTTGATATACAGGGTCTCTTGTGAGATATCTGAATTGACTGAGATGGCCCAGCATTGTTGCTGAATGCTGATGTAGCCATGGGCAGGCAGAAAAATGCCCCAGTTTTGTTCCCATTAACACCGCTGTCCCTCTCATTATGGAGAGAAATGAGGAAAAAAAATGCACTTTTAAAGAAGATAATCAAGTTTGATATTTACAGTAAAGTACTGATGTGCTTAGGGCAGCACAGTCGGAATGGATTTCTAACAGCAAGTCTGCTCTTTGAAAGGATTTAATCCAGAGAAATGTTTAAGGGAACATCTGACATAGACAGGAAGTAGCCATTACACCACTGATGGTATTGATTTCCCCCATACATTACATTCAAATTAGCACTTGCGCTTGTGAGAAATGGGAAGTATAGAATCCATCAGGTCACGGTGATGGCAGCAAAACAAATGCTAATATTCTGTCACCTGTCACATGTGTTGGTGTTTATTCTGAAACCCATTAAAGCATCGACCTCGTTGTCCCGCGGATCAGATCAGCAATGCTAAGCATGTGCGTCCACTGGTAAAGTATTTATGCAGTTTTACTGAGAATTCATCAGACTTACAGAGCAACTCAGATTCCTCACCTTCCTGCTTTCTTTCTTATTTTTCTGTATAAAATCTTGGCAGCTGAGATGCACAAATTCACCTTTGAGTTGGTCCTTGGTTAATGCAGATAGCAACTGCTGAAAGTAAGAGTCGAACTTAAAAACATCCCCAGAGCGAGTGACCCTTAACATCCTCTGTTCGTGGCTGCTGTGGTAGCTTCAGCCCTGTGTGCATGATTGTCTCCCATGTTGCAACACTTGACCTAGTTTGGCAGTCATTACACTACTCCTCTTGTCATTTTCATGCTGGTTTCTAATAATACAATAGATTCACGACTTGTGTAAAGAAATTGTAGTATTGTAAAATTTGCACCTGATTTCGAAAAGGTAGATAAACTATTTAGCTTTTCTTTTTTTTTTGTTCAATGAAGAAACTTCACAGCGGCGTCTTTTTGTTTGTGGGCTTCTTTGCTAAAGTGAAGGCTTTTGCTTGAAAAATGAGCCTTGTTTGCTCAGCTGCAGGTAGAAAGCCCAGTTCAGAAGTAGACAAAGCAGACGTGAAGGCAGCAGGCATCTTACTAAGTGTCCAGTGGAGCGAAAACCTAGCCTGAACCAGCATATGGTCCATCTGCATCTTCACACCTTACTGTCTGGCCCTTCTTCGCTCTGATAAACCTCAGCATTTAGCAACTGCCCCCCCGATAACTCACAATGACACTTGAGCCAGAGCCGTCATTTATAATAAATGCTGCCCAATGCCTCGCGTGACACAAGACCAGTTTTTGGTATGATTGCACTGAGTTGGGTGTAAGGTGACGACAGGCTGCACGCAAGCTGAAGTTTCTGCAATGGGTGCAAAGGTTATTTTATTTATTTATTTATTTCTGTCCTTTCCTTTTTACCCATACTAATAAATAACATTAATTCCCGTTCGTCATTTTGTAAAATGTTGAGGACATATTCTCTTTTCTGCATAGCTGCTTGTTAAAAAAGATTTTCAGCGATTTTAGTCATTCCTAAGTCTCGAGAGCGCGGTGTGATTTATTTGTTTGCTACAGCTTGCTTGCACGCAAGCACACAGACTCAGAGCACAGCTGAGTTAGTGGGCATCAAACATGTCGTATACTTCCTTTTCACAAAAGCCACACTTCCTGTCCAGAAATGACATCTGCTGCTTTTGTGTCGAGAGGGGCTGCTTCAGTCTGCAGACTTGTTTGTTTTCCTTCCCCGCTGAGCTGAACCGCTGCCTATCTGCTTGAGAAGAAACTAAATTCTTGTCGCTGATTTGAGTGTCAGATGAAAAAAAGGAAAAAGCTCTGGCCTTTGTTCTGTGCCATTGCTCTGTTTTCACTTCCTGTTTGCATGTCACACAGTCACACAGAGGCACGTGTGTGCACTTCTGCTGTTGCACTTTGGGAGTTTCTAACTTGTCCTCAGTTTTTCTTGCACATACTTTTTTCCCCAGTAATAAAAAAAAAAAAAAGTCAGTGACTCATCTTGGTGGGATCCTCCGACCTTACTTCAACCTGCTGGCACGCTGCTTCAACAAGTGACACGTTTGACAGCATTTATGCAATTTGGGAGAGTGATGCCTGCCCGTGCACATCGTACATCGTCTATCACATCATTTTTTTGAGTGATATCCTGACCAGTCATGCCAGGCTGTCACAATGTAGTGGTCCTATCATCTATCATCTATCTATCATCACAGCAATGCACACTTAAGTCATACAAATGATGTGGGTAGTAACATGCAACATTTTCTGAGTGACAAAAAAAGAAAAAAGTTGCACACATATTATCTTAATAAAAATATTGTGTCAGACCACTTGTGAAAACAGTTTTGTGCCCCAGATAGGTTATAAATGAATACAGGGGGATGGGTGTTGGGGCTGGTTTGCTGTATTGAACTACTGCAGCAGTCATGATACCTAAAAATGACTCTTTGGCTCATTTTAAGATTTTAAGCTGAATCCTCCAACTAGCATTGAATGCTTTGTTATATAGAGCAGTTCATGGTCAATTCAGCAACTGCAAGGTGCTCAGGTCCTGTGGCTTATCACCCCTCCATCCCTCCGTGCTCAACAGTTGGTGTGAGGTGTTGATGCTGATGCTGTGTGTTGTGCATTGTAGTCATACTTCTCCACTTTGCACTCATTCTTCCAGAGGTCTAGTAGTTTGTTCCGATGCAGCTTTGCAAACCTGAGCCGTGCTGTTCTTTTTTACAGAGAAGAGGTTTTCTTCTGGCACCCTTCCAAACAAACCACACTCAGTTAGTCATCTTCTAATTGTACTGTCATGAGCATTAACATTTAACATGCTATCTGAGGCCTGTGGAGTCTGAGCTGTAGCTCTTGGGTTCTTTGCAGACTTTGAGGTGAGTTTGCTGGGATGTCCACTCCTGGGAAGTGTGGAATTGTGTTAATACACACCTGAATGCTTCAGAGCAGCAAACTGTCCGAACTTCTGCTTTGACAGAGGCTGTCACACCACAGACTGCTGTGAGGACTTTGTGTATTTGATGTCTCTCATTATGCAGATCATTTCAACAGCTTTAGTTTGACTCTCGCCGTTTCAATTCCAAAATATAAACACGTCACACCTCACTATAGTGGCTCTCTTCAATCCATGTAAAGAGTCACAGCCCAGTAATTTTATTATTAGGAGACAGTTTCCTGTGTATTGCTTTCATGATTGTGAGTTTCAACCCTTGTGAGATTCTGTAAGTACTTTCAGAAATGTTGCAGGCTTTTCGAGGGCCAATAGGAAAAAGGTTTTAACAATTATTGAGCAACAGAAAAAAAGGACAAAATATTCACAGTATGACACTACACGTTTAGTATGACTTTCAACTACTTCCTGTATGGAGGATGTCGGACTTTCCAGAGTATATCAGTGAAATGTCAGTGGCACGATTCTGCTTCAGTGTGCTTGGCAGCTGCTTTGTGGTTTATCAAGGAGTTCCTGGTTGTGTTACTTGTCTCCTGTGGGATTGCATCACGAGCAGTTTTCCCTTACTGCCCCTCACCCCTGTGGCATCATGTGCAATATCTGTTCTCTGTGCTGCAGCTGAGCCCTCTTCCAAGCCAGTGTGGCTTGTTACGAATCCAAAAGTATCAAAAAATGAATGTGTCCCATATGGGCAACTATTATTAACACGCTGATTGATATCATTGCTATTTTTAGGTACCGGAGCGTAACTAGACGTACCATCTAATGTGAGCTACTCTGGGAATCCAGTGCAGGCTACACTGTACTCTGTCTTTTGACTCTCCACAGTTTTGTTTTCAGACATCTGAAAGGCAGACTGGCCAACTTGAACCAGTGCAGACAGGCTTGTTTTTGTTGTGCATCCTTCAAGCAAATTTTATTCATCAATATCTGATCCTCCGCTATACAGGATTTTACAGAGACAGCAGACACATGATGATGATTTGCTGATGTCAGAGATGAGGCCGAGAAGGTCACCTGAGATGGTGATGTGAAAGTAAACAAGGACCATCAGACGCATCCTGCCATCTCTGAGTGTGGTAATTAAGTAGCAATAAGCACATCAACTGCATCCAATGGGATAGAGTAGAATTACATTGTTTTTCCAATAACAACTGGCTTTAGCTACGCACCGTGGAAAGGGTTAGTCTTATCAATATCTGCATGTCATTTCCAGCTTGTGTGTCTGTGAGTAATTGCTCTGAGATATGGTACCACTGTGTAGCTCTATGCAAATGATGAATGACTTGTAATATGCTAAAAGTGCAATAACATCTGCTCATTTTGTGGGAGCACACTAGAATGAGAAATAATGCATTTTTCACATTGACAAAGCCAATCATAAGTTACGTGTGCCTTTGAGTATTCATAACTTGTCATACTGTAGGCCAAGTTATTTAGATTGCAGAGGAAGCGGAAACAAATGATGTCAGAGTATCTCTAACTTCTGCCTAAGTGTGACTGAACTGTCTGTTCACTTGGCAGGAAGTTACCATCTCGGGTGGTCATTAATGTAAAGGCTCAGTAAACAGCTGAATATGAAAATCAGCCCAGACTGCAGTTTGTCCAATTATGCTGCTTGGCTGTTCATGCACGGTGAACTGCTGTCCATCACATGCCAACGTATTTCCAGTTATAGCCATAATACCCTCCTGTGGGGCAGTTTCCTGTTTCCGATTCTGATCACACACTCAAAAATATTAGAGTGCAAACTACATAAACTCTCAGTTTGGGTAAACTCGGACACGCTTGGTGTGCATGCACAGTTTATGCTCTGCGCTGTCTGGGATGCTGGCTTCTCTGTCTTAGTCATGATGGTGGACAGCGAAAGCCAATTTTCTCTCCAAATAAACCTGTCTGCTTTGTGATGGAACAATGAAGACAGCCAAAACAGCTCTGGATGAGACTGTCCTTGTTGGGGTTGGACCTGGACTGAAAGGAATTCTTTGTTCCTTCTTCCTACCGTCCTCCCTGCTGACCCCTGCATCACCACATCTGTGTGGCACATTTGTTAAAGGGGTGATTCCTGCCTGGATGGTAGCTGTGTAAAATGTCAGGAATAAATTATACTTTAATTTATCCCTCACCCTCTGCTTCAGCATTGTCCTGTTGCCTTTATTTTTATTTTTTGGTTTGTTTGTTTTCACCCTTTGCCTCCTTGGCTCCTTTCTTCACCCACCACACCCTCACTCAGTTCTACCCTGTGACTAAGGAAAGGCTTTGTTTCCTGCCTGTCTCGTATCCTCTGTTGGGGAGCAATCTCTCACTTGAGTGACTCCTACAGTGTGGACACAGGACGAGCTGCCATATGGGAGATTTAATTAGTGTATGCCTCAAGCGCAATCAGCTCCCTCCCAAAAACCAGTCAAGAGCACGACAGCTACTGCTTCCCTTTAATACTGGTCTTAATTAGCGAGGTCACAGCTCACTGCGGAGGACTTGTGCTTTCTATTTTGGTGCGACTTACGCAAAAGCTAGTAAAGAGAAACAGAAATGGAGACAATCTTCCATTAAAGTCAGAGAAAATTATAAAATTGCTGACTGACTGCTTGGTTGGCTTGGTTCTTTAGAGCCGGCTAGAGTTGGCATTAGTCTTTAGAGCAAGTGTCTGATTACAAGTGTCAGTCTTTAATTACAGGAAGTGACTTTCTGTAACTGGTGTTATGTGTGACTGCACGGAGCATGAAAACGTTTTCCTATAAATGACACAAATTGACCTAAATTGCAAAAATGGATACTGTTACTTAGCCCTAATGATATATAGTTATACAGGGAGTTTGTGTTACAAAGGTGTCATTAGGCTTCATAGGTTAAATTTCTTCAGTGGAGCATATTCAGCTTGACAGCACTTGCATCCGATTACACCTAATACTGAACATTTAATGCATTTTGAGTATTGAGCATCAAAAACATGCCAATATTTGCTATCAGATGGTTTGCCGCATGTCATTCTCCTCTCCTCTTTATCAATATTTACTGTCCGTCTCCAGCTGTAACATTGGATGGAAGAAAGTATTGCTTAGCAACCTGTAATGAAACTTTCATTGCATTGGCATTTGGCACCGTGAGTGGTAATGTCCAAACTTTAACCTCTTTCACCAGAGTTGTGCATTATTGATTGGTACATTGTACTTGTGCTGGAGTTGACGGTTCCGATCTCAAAACTTGAACAGTAAAGCAGAAACCTGTAGGCAACTCTTCAATCGCTGAGCCTTTTATAGCATGTCATTCTAATCATGCATAAAGATCACTGTATCATTTGTCACAAAAGCACCAAAGTATCCGGTGAAGGCTTAGAGTTTAGAGCAGTAATCTCACTGAACGCAGTACTTCTTTGTAACACCGTTGATCCACATAGAAAGCTATCAGTTTTCAGATCTGAGGCAATGAAATGCAGGCAGACACAACAGCAGGAGCCTGCCTGATGAAGGAGGCTGCAGGAGTAGAGTTTTATTTGTTGGTTTGAGGATACATATCTGCTTTCCGATATCCCTTTCTTTTCAGGATAGTAGTGGCGTCTGAAGAGGAGGCAGACTGAGGCAGGTTAAGCCTGTCAGACACAGTGCAATAGACAGAAATGGGGAAGAGCAAATAAAAGAAACTGCAGATTCACTTCCCTTTTATACACTATTCTATTTTTTTCTCACCAAGTCAGGATTCTGATTGGCAGGCATGAACGTAGACAAAAACTGCACACACAAGCAAAGCTCGACTTGACATGAGCGTATTACGACTGTCTTGGTGAAGAAGTGGTGTGTGCAGACACTGCAACAATGAAGCAGCTATTTTGGAGGATGTCTTACAGAATGAGTGCTCAGGTGCATTACTTTCCCCTCATAAAGATCCATACGGTGAACTTTAAGTGTTAAAGGAAACGTTGTCTTATCTTATTGCACCCAAGAGACAGTGAAACAACTCTGAAATCTCTGTCTGGTACCTAAAAAGAGGTTTTCACGAAGCATGTGAGGGTATATGTGGTTTTCTGTTCAAAGGCTTGTGGGGTTGTGTTCATGCATCGAATCTGCCTGTTTCCTCAAAGCAAAGACTGCCTATATCCTAAATTTAAAATAGTCTCAAGAGGGAAGCTGGACTTCCACTTCCAGAGCAGTTCTGTATGCACAAGAGACAATTCACGATTACCAAAACTTGCACGACATTGCAGAAAGTATTCAGTCACCCATCCAAATCACTGAATTCAGGTGCTCCAAGCACCCAGGCGTGCAGACTGCTTCTACAAACATTTGTGAAAGAATGGATCGCTCTCAGGAGCTCAGTGAATTCCGTTGTGGTGCTGTGATAGGATGATGACTGTGCAACAAGTACAGTTGTCAAATTTCCTCACTACTAAATGTTCCACAGTCAGGTGTTAGTGGTATTATAACAATGTGGAAGCAATTGGGAATGACAGCAACTTACGTGGTAGGCCACGCAAAATCACAGAGTTGGGTCAGCGGATGCTGAGGCTCGTAGTGCACAGAGGTCACCAACTTTCTGCAGAGGCAATAAATCCATGCTGCCACACTTCATGTGGCCTTCAGATTAGCTCAAGAACAGTGTGCAGAGAGCTTCATGGAAGCTTCAGTAGTGTACATTGTTATCTTGCTGAAAGTGAATAAAGACTGTAGTTGGTGCTTGTTTTTAAACCTGTTTTGTGTTTCCTCTTCAGGCTTTTTTGCACAGAATCAGACAAACTCCAGATGACCAACAGTGTCTCTCACCTGAACATGTCAAGGTAGGTGTGACTTTTAATTACGCACAGCAGAAATCTTCCCTGTGAATGCTATTTGGACACTGATTGCTTTACTTTTCCCTCATCTGTGTCCTCCCCTGTGGTCACCTTCTTGCTCTTCATCGCATCCTTCCTCTGTGTCCCCTCCCTTTTCCTCATCCTCTTGTTTTATAGATTCTGTTTTCAAATATTGAGGACATCCTTGAGTTGCACAAAGAGGTGCTGTCTGCAGTGGAGGCCAGCCTGTCGCCTGAACCTCAGCCTCATCATGCACTGGGACACGTGTTCCTCCAGTTTGTAAGTGCAGGACACATGCAGAGATGCACATAAAACTGCAGACTGTTACATACACAAGCACAGGGCAATGCATGTAGGAGAACTTGGATGCTTGAATGCTTCTTCCATGCAAATGCACACACACACACATATACACATGCACGCACACAAACTCTTTTCATGGGCTACCCGTAACCACAGATGCAGGGAAAGCGTGCAAAGCCTGCTGTGGAAATACCCCTTAATTCTCTCTTTCTCACATGAAATACTCCTCCCATCTCCTGGACTCCCTATTCACCAGTACACTCTCACAGGCTAAACCCCCCCACCCCCACCCCCTACTTTTCCTCCTTCTCGGAACTGACCTGTATCCTGTCAGGCAAAAGAGTTTCTCTTCCTTCAGTCTCTCTTCACCAGTCTTAGCTAAAATCTCCTTCTTTTGCAAATCTATCCCTCCGTATAGAGATTCCTCTCCGCTCTGCAACTCCAATTCACACTCCTCCACCCCACTACCCCACTCCACTCAGTTTGAACTCATTTGGCCTCAGGAAACAAACAAAGAGGGGTCTGTGTCCGGGGAGGAAGACATGGTGTGTCACTCAGAGAGGGGACAATGCGTCTGCTGGTAGCAGGCTCCTTCTCTACCTCTCTGTTTGTCTCCCTCTGATAAACTATCTTGACTTTACTTTCACTGTGGCACTAAATACATCACCTAGGTATCCTGTCATCAGTCTCCTCCAGCAGCCTACAGTATCGACAGTATCACCAGAAGCACCACGACATTTTCCTCCTCCAGCTGCAAAAATCCAGCTGCAGTCTAATATTGGAGCCGATATTCGGTGGCTTTCCAACAGATAATTTCTCCGTCCACAGCAGGATTTGGTGCTGAGAATTGTATTTAGAGCAGCAACTCCAACCTCGGTACTCTTTTAAAACACAGGAGGTCTTTTTGGTGAGACCAGCTCACAGTTAGTTGTTTGTCTGCTATCTGCTTATACTGTGGATGGCATTTAATCTGTGGGAAGCTGCTGATTTGGCTTATCAGAATGTGTTTTCACACATGTGCGATCTGTTACAGTCATTTGGTTTGTCAGAATATGTGTCAGAGTGGGAAATTTATTAAAAGAGCTTAACATATTTTGTTTTTATTCATGGTCAGACTGATATACACCGATTTGTAAGTGAAGCCAATTTGTTTAAAAAATAGTAAATTTAAATAAATATATAATGTTTCAGCCCCTCACGGACTAAAGGATAAACCAATCAGAATTTGGTGGTCAAAGGTTAATTTTACAGGGACGTCATGATGATCTGGAATAATTCTGGACATTTTCAACACATTAACGCAGTAATTCAGGGAGGATTGTAGCTATACTTCGTATCTGGTTGTAATTTATGTCCACCTGCAAATTGTGCTCATTGTAAAGATCTGGGCAGATGCTGCAACTTGACTACTTGGTGGAGGCATAACAGGGCGAATGGATAATTCCTGTTCAATGAAGAGATTAGTCAGTTAATCTATAAATGCTGAAAAAAAACCCCAGAATTTCTCTGAGCTCAAAGTGACATTTTTAAGCTGCTTTCTGCTCTGCCCATTTACAGTGGTAGATTTTAAAATTTATGCAACATCAAATACAATAAAGAAGTATAAATAGCCCAAAAATGCACTCACTGAAAACCAGAGAATTAAAGTATAAGACTGGTTTCATGAATTCATCTTATTGTCAACAAATTCCACAAAGACCAAAGGCAAAATATTACTTGAATAAAATAGAAACAATAAAGTATCCTCCCCCAAAGCAGTGCCTGGTAGCTCTCATTTGTTTGTGTCACAGACCTCAGTTTTTGGACAATTTTATATGTATTTAATTTATATCTCATTTTCTTGCTTTATTTTGTCCCTTTGGGTGCATCTGTGTGTGATGCTTGTGTGGAAGTATCGAGCTACCCACGCTCCACCTTTGCTTCTGCATATCCATTACACCAAACCGTGACCTTTGTCTCCTTCAGCACTCACACCTCTCAGCCAATCGGTTGGCTCCGTCTGGCACCCTCCAGCCGTGGCCCTTGACCTCGATCAGAGGTCAACGCCATGACTGGGATTTTATTAACCTCCTGCATTGTTCCTCGAGACTGTCTGCCACTCACAGTTAGGGAAGAAAAATGGGAAGATTCATTGCTATTCAAAGTCAGATGTTGCCAAGATGGTTTGGAAGGCTTCAAAAGAAAGAAAATGAAAAGCTTTTGATGTTGAATTAAAATAAAAACACAGAACTTTTTGTCATTATAAATCTTCTTAAGCACAACACTGATGTCATAAAAGTGTCAGTTTATGAAAATAGAACTTTGTGCAGTTTAGACCAGCTGTTATTTATCTTATATTTATCTTACTAACTAGAGGCTAATGTGGATGCCTCCTTCCCTCCTTTGACCAAACACACACACACACACACACACACACACACACACACACACACATGCACGCACGCACAGTTGTTAAGCCCTTGTTTAAAGATCACAGTATGCAGATAATTATTTAAACTGTGCAGAGGTGAATAAGTGACTCATGTTAGAGGAGAAATCAGAGACGTCAATATTTGCTCTGTCAGGAAATATATATGTGAGCACGGAGCAAGAAGCAACAGTCGTGTCATTATGCGCGTTCTGACCTCTCTGAACTGCACCCCATTCTGCTTTGACTTGATGTGATTCCTCAGTGTGTGACGCCACTCTCTCATTTAGCCTCCGGAATAACACTCCCATGATGAGGAATTCAAATAAAGACTTGTGTTTATCATAGGAACAACCAAAGTCTTTGAGCTATTCTGGGCACAGGTGATGTCTTTCAGTCTTTTGGAGGAGAAATTAAAGCCTCACATTTTGGCGCTGGTTTAGAGTCATAAGCTGCTTTACAGGTACCTGAACTGACTATGTTGGTGTCATCTGAGGAAAGGAAATACCTGAGAGTTAGCTTTAACATTGTTGTGGCTGCAGAGAGCTATGCAGAAGGGATTTAATTGTACATACCAACGAGCGAAATTGGTATTTTGTGCAATTGGCTTCCACATTCAGTTTGTTAACTATTCTGTTCTTGAGTGGGTTCATGGGATTTTCTTTTTACAGTAACAGCAGACCAGCAGGATACATGTTCTGTTTACCTTATTGGTGCAGTGAAGCTTATTGGAAGCCTCATGGTGGCACTTTATGCATGTTTTACATTTCATTTTGCAGCTTTATAAAGCAAAGAACTGACTGCTTAAAAAAAGTGAGCTGAGAAACAGTTCAGCTGGTCTTGTTGGACTTCGTGCACGAGCACAGAACATGATAACATTCTCATTGTAAGCTGCATCCACACAGCCTGACTAAAATAAAAAATCACAGCATTAGGTAACTGCTAAACCTACAAGGCAAACGAGATGTGCCAGAAAGTGAGCCACAAAGCAAACAGAATGCTGAACTGCATTGTGCTACGCAAGCCGATTTAATATGATTCAACAAACACTGTCACATTGTGAAGAGATGTGTATGAGAGTGAGTGCAGGACCGAGGATGCTCATATGCTCAGACTTGAGGGCTTGTGGTTGGGGGGGGGGGGGGGGGGGGTTTAAATAAACAAGGTTTGGCGGGGCCCGGGGGGGCGGGGGATT
>VOQJ01013335.1:32106-50294 GCA_015052665.1 Apistogramma diplotaenia
AAAGACGAAAAAAAACCCATATTTGTTTTGGGGGGGGGGGGGGGGGGGGGGGGGGGGGTGGTGGGTATCTTAAGGCCAAAGGGAGTAAGGTGTAAGTCCACACATGGGTGTATTTAGTTCCAGATGATTTGAGCAGAGTGATCTGTTAAACGAGGAGAAATGAGTTGCCTTTTACACTTATTATCTCACATGGTAGCCTTGTTTTGTCAGCGTTGTTTTGTATCAGAATGATATCCAAGTTAAATCGTTCAGTATTTCTCATCTGGTCTTTCATGTATCGTGCAGGAACGTGTGAGCGCATCTGCATCTGTGAAATCAGATTCTGTTCTCCAGCTGAAAATGTGCAAAGAATGAAAATGATTTTCTAAAAATAAACAGGCGGAGACAGCGTCCGTAACTGGCCCTCAACTTCAGTCAATTTGTCACGTCAAGTTAATTGGACGGCGTGCCGTGGTCTGTCACAAAGCATTTTTCCCAGGAGTTCCAGAGTAATGTCAACAACCTCGTCTATGATTTATGAGATCGCTCAGGTGCTGCATTTAGCTTATATGTTTAAAATTAGGAAGGGAGAACATCTTGATTTGAAGTTAAAAATGTCAGTTATGAACATTAGCATTATGCCAGATTTCAGTGTCGCTGTTTCCAGAGAAAAGGTTGTTTCAGTCTTAATGGGTTGCGGTGCGTTTGATAGCTGACGAGCTGATGACACCGTGAGAGCGGCTGGCAGCAGAGTAACACACTACGTCTTTCTAGAAGTGGTTTTAAATCTCACTTGTCACTGAAGGAGAAAGAAATAAGGCTCATGCACTTCCACCTAGAGTCTGTGCTATGTCATGACTCACCTACACAGGTGTATTTTTATATGTAGGGAGACAAGTACGTATTTTTAGCTCTTTGTGTGCGCGTATTTACATTCTGAGAGGAGAATAAATGAATAAAATTTGTGTTTCCACACTGATTATCCTGACAGCGAACAACACGCAGTTAATGTTTTTTGAGGTTTTTTGCACTGCAGACGTGTAAAGTGAAGATGGGTGGGGGACAGCTGTGATCAGTCCTTCCTATCATTGATGCTGGAATGAAAACAAATTGTTCACAGCGTCAAAGTTGAATTTCATATTGTTTCACTGAGTTTGTGAACTCTTGATAGAGGCAGAGGTGTTTTCCTTTGCAGCTGTAAGATTCTTTCCTGGGAGTACTAATACAGTTTCCATGCTTTCCTCTAATAAAATAAACAGTCTCTGCAGCACATGGATCAATCTTCCCTTTCGATCTTTGTTTTTTCTTCCTCAGGGAACCAACTTGACAGATATCTGCACTGAGTTGCTTCTTCATGGAAATCTCCTTAAAATTTCAGCAGGCAACATCCAGGAACGTGTCTTCTTCCTTTTCGACAACCTTTTGGTTTACTGTAAAAGGAAGTCCAGGTAAGAGAGGCAAACTCTACGGGGGCTACCCCATAAGCTTCTTTTCCCCCTGTGTCGGAAGGCAGACATGGAAATCTAGAGCAAATATCAACATTCCTGCTAGTGTAGACGGATTATTAGCATGCAAGCAAAACAAAAACAACCACATGTGTCTGCTGCTCGGATACCTGATGACTGTGAATGTCCTGCAGACACGTGGCGTTGGCATCAGCAGATGTTTTCTCAGCCGGATGTAACCGCGATGTTGTCCCTTTTCCTAGGGTTTCTGGAAAGAAGTCCTCCAAGAGGACCAAGTCTATCAACGGGCCTCTCTATGTGTTCAGAGGCCGAATCAACACAGAGGTGATGGAGGTGGAAAATGTGGAGGATGGAACAGGTTTGTGTTTGCCCAGCAGCATTGCCTTGTGAGACTTTATGTTCACCCATTTAACTCTTCGGGGTGTTTTTTTGAAGCATTTCTCATGAGGTTCTTGTTATTTCTGAGGTAATGCTGCCGTGACTCATTCACTTTATCTGTGTTCTCTTTTTTTAAACGGTTAATTCAGTGGAGAAAATTGAATTTCGCAATGATGGCAGCGTTGAAAATTTGCATACAACCCTTTTGATTTCATGTCTTTGTTCATAAAACCACGCCATGTGGAAACCGTCGATTGAATATGAAGCAGGTACTTGTTGACAGTTAGGGTGGAGTACTGCGTATGTACACCGAGTTTCAAACAGGATGTAGCTCACTACCTTGCATACCACCTTTTGATGTCGACAACGCAGGAATAGGTGTCGATAAAAATCTGAAGTGCAAAAAGCAGCCCCGAGCTAGGCGATAAAAACTCGGCGCGCTCTGGTTCAGGCTGACATATCATGCCAAAGATAAACGAGTCATCTGTGGGCCGGGACAGATACGGTCATCACTTTGCCTTTTTTGCTTTTGCGGTTAGTTGCGAGGTACTGTTGTGTACTCGCCATCCCTGGGTGAAGAAACGCGCTGTCCTTCCTCTCATGTTTCCTCTTTTCTTTTTTGCAAGCTCACATGACCTTTTTTCTGCTTGTTGGCTGCCGGCTGTTACATTTAGGTTGCTGAGAGGGAAACCACAAAGAAAAACATGCCTTGTTCGCAGAACGTAGGGCTACCTCATTGGAAACGCAAGCATGTGTGAACTCTCAGAACACAGATGATCTGATTATCTGGTGCTGATGCACGAGTAGAAATAAACTATATCAATTGACCTATAACCTTTATTCACATGGTTTTATTAAAGTCACTTATATGGCAACCTATTTGAGTAATGCAATGTGAAAGTAGGAGAACTCTCTTCACTTTAACAAAAATAGCGTAGCTGTCTGATGAGATCTCTGCATGTGCTTACATGATTTTCCTAGAATCCATCTTTTCTATCCCAGTGGAGGAAAAAGGGGACTCAGCACAGTGGGATGCGTGTTTCAACACACTTCCCTTCTCCCATAGAACAGCAGGACCTGCTCCCTGTGATCTGTACTATCAGATCTATTTTTATGACCTTTGAGCGTGAGACTAATGCACTCCATTACCAGAGGCCATTCATTATTAAGTAGCTGTTCACCTGCAGCTAAATGGATGATAAAATTAGAAAGGGGTACAGGAGCGGTTTTTGTTGAGTCGGCGAAAAAGCGGCCTTTTCAGTGCTCTTAGGGTGCATCTTGTATCTTTTTAATTGGCTTGTAAATCATTCCCCGAGTTGAAAACCCGCTTTAAAGTTATCTTTAATGTTCACTTTACAAGTGTGACTCGATTACACTCATTACTTTCCTTACTTACCTTTGAGGTTACTGTTACAGTTACACATTTTAATCACTTTTTGAGCCTAAAAATAACAGCAAAGGCACCTTAGCTCAGCAGCAGCTTCGTGTTTTTGTGTGATGACTTGCCATGTTTTTTCATCCTTTCATTTCTTTTTTTTTTTTTGCCTCTCAGCGGACTATCACAGCAACAACTACACAGTGACCAATGGTTGGAAGATCCACAACACGGCTAAAAACAAGTGGTTTGTCTGCATGGCCAAAAATGCCGAGGACAAGCAGAAGTGGCTCGATGCCATCTTGAGGGAACGAGAGCAAAGAGAGAGTGAGTAGCACTTTTCTAAAAGTCCATTTCTAATGTTTGTTTGCTTCTGCATATGAGAACAACTATTTTTTTTAGTCGGCATGTTTCAGTGTATTTGTTATACTATACTGTATATTGCCCGCTGCTCTCACCCACCCTTTTTTGCCTCTCTTGCTTTGCAAGATTTGTTTTTTCTTTCTTTCTGTGGTGAACTTTTGTGCTGCATTCTTACTTCCTTTCTCAAACACATTTGAGCCTGATAGCAGGGAACACACAGGCAGAGTTAATGATACATAATACACTCCAGTATGCTCCTTCAAAGAGGCAGCATGATGATCTTTTATACACGTGCTTATCCTGCTGCACCTTTGCATTGCAGTGTTGTGCTGGTCAGTTTAATAGCAGTAGCCCAATACTTCGAAGTCTCCGTGTGGGAGCTTGTTTTGGCTTTTGCATTCCTGATATTTAGCTGTAGTCATCCTGCTTGGCAGCTTCAGCTGTTGGCTGGTTTGCTGCCCTACATGTTGGCATCACCAAACTATCAAAGCACCTCAGCTGGCACCCACTAATGACTGTGGATGTGCTCCTGACCTGGATAGGATGTTCACATCCTACAGCCACGTCCCACCTTGAACGAGCTGCCTGCCTTTGTTTATAAAATAGAGGCTTAGGTGACATGGCATTTTGGGGTTTGCCCGGTTGACCCGTGCGGTAGAGGCTGCTAGAAGAATCTATATTTCACATTTGAAATATGGAGCAGACATATTTGGCTAACAAAGCAGTTGGTCTTAAAACAAATGTTTCGGTCGCAAACAAAACAGAGGCTCAAAAAGGTATCTTGGTCACGTGCTTAAAATAGAAAAGCTTTTATCTGTCAGAGAAAGTGAAACCCAGTTCTGTGGTCCACTTTTATTAATCTGCACCTATTTGTACTCCAGTGACATGTTTGTTTCTTGTTTCTCTAATGAAAGTTTCTGCAGTTTTGCTTGCTGTGTTATGAGGAAGTGATTGTGGGACATATTTGCATTAATGTGAAGCGAGTCAAATGCATTTAGTCTTCATTCATTAATAGCAAATAGAAACTCCGGCACCACCTCCACTGATTTTGTGATTAGCAGTGGAAACTGATCTTGTTTCCATTCAACTTCTGGCTTTCCTCTTTTGCCTCCAAATGAGTCCCCACCTGTTCAGCACCAGCCATCTGTCTTCGTTATGTTCGGTGCAGTAGATGGTGTGAAGGGCTTTGACTTGTTTTTGCTGTGGTGCTAAACAGGCCACCTGAGAGCACCGATGGCTAAAAATCAAAAGCAGCTGAAACATGATTTGGCTGAATGCGATTGAATGACACTTCAGATGTGTTTGCCGTTTTCACTGAGGACAATTAGTCCACATAAATCCTACAAATTTTTAAAATTAGATCTGCAGTTTGGACCCCGTGGAAGGATTTGCAGTCGTGGTTGACGTTATCAGCGTCCGATTCTGTGATGAAAGGGTTTCACAGCGCGGATGAGTATGAAGGAGCGCGCTGCAGCCGGTGGTGTTGAGTTTCAACCCGGCGGAAATCGACCTGAGGCTAACAGATGCCAGATCAGTCACAGTTCCCAATTTCCCTACTCTCTCCCCTTCTGCTACCCTCACCACACTGTACTCTACTTTCACTGTGCTTACCTTTCCTCCAAACTCTTTACCCGTCTAGACAGCAGCATGGTTTGCTGTAATAAATCCTGGCAATGATCCTTTTCACTTTTCGCCCTGCATGCATTATTGCTTTTCCTGACACGCCTTATTTAGTGTAGCTTGCTTTTTTTTTTTGCTGCAGTCCTTCACTGTGTTGAACATGTGGCTCCTTTCAACCCCACCCCGCCCCCCCAAAAAAAGACTTTCATTGTTCAAGAACTATCAGCTGGATGCTGTGTTGCCATGTCAGTGTTTTTATGTAAGTTTAAAGGAAAATGCATGTGATAGGGTCTTATCTCGTGCCAGTAAGAGTGGGAGGATGAGGAGTGGTACAAGACAAACTCTGACAGCTGGAGCAGAAGCTGCGGGGCCCTCCGCTGGACAGGTCCCGTCTGTTGTTCAATGACACTCATTGTTTAAGTCTACTCCAGCTGCTGCCAAATGTAATATAAGCCCACCTCCATCACAGAGTGCCAGAGCTCTGAAGAGTCAAAGGAGAAAATTGGATTCAAGAATAAGCTGTGTAACGTTTAACATTGTTTGTGCCACATCCTCCCTTTTCTGAGGAGGCGGGACTCCTAAACTCCCACGCCATCACTCAAGTTTCTACCTTTTAAGTGGTTTGATTTGAATCATGCATTTGTAAAGGGTGTCAGTTTTCAGCATCGTTGCATAGTTCGTCCCGGACGCAACAAAGATCTATAAAGTATAAAAAAATGTTTTGATTTTATTGTTATGCTGTTGCTGTTGTGCTTCCTGTGAAAATATGCTAATATGCTCATAACCTTTTAGCTGGACAGAATGCATTTTAAATCAGTATTGCAAAAAGCAAAAATAAAAGGAGGAAATGACTTTAAATGGGGGAAACATTGATCTATGCATATATGAATTTATATTCATTTGAGTTTCTATAGTTTTCTGTGCTGATCTGACTGCTGCAGTGGCAACTTGATGGTAGACTGGGTATATAATGTGCACTCTTGAATTTTTTTTCTTCGAATGGCGTCATTTTTATCTTTACTGGACAGGACAGACAGTAGAGAGTAGACAGGAACGTGGGGAGAAAAGGGGAATGCTATCCGGGAGAATCAGTCCCAGGCTCCTGCACCTTCCCCGCTCAACCATATTAGCGGTAGTGATGCTCCATATGTGTTGCTTTTACAATATATTACTTTGCATTAGAGTTTAGCAGCTTGATGCACCTCTCAGAGTTAAGCAGATTAGGGAGTTACAGTTGCAGCAGAGTTGAATTGCCCGAGTCAAATAGTCTCACTGTGCAGTTCAGAAGTTCATCAACGCCCTCAATAACTTCAAGCAGCACTACCAGTGTACTCTAACAATGGGCTGTCACGTGTTCTGCTTTACAATATAAAACTAATAATGATTAACAAATGGACACAAGATCGAGATCACACTGCCCTCTTGAACTTCACTCACTCTGAAACAGCTCGTCTAGGGCAGATTAACATCTGGGTTTGTTCCAGTAGGTTGTGGCAGACCCAAGCCGTCATGGCTCTGTTCCATCTGTACAACACCAGAATGCAAACACGCAGTCCAGGCTAACAGCACCGTGGTGTGTTTTTGCCTTTTTGCATTTATGTAGATAGCTGTGCAATGCAAGTCTGTCCTGTAATGGTTCTGCTATATTTTTCTTGGCTGGGATTTTTGTTTATCATTCATTTCCCTTCCCACATTTTTTTTTTATCCAGCTCTCACTCCCATCACTCGCTCCATTGAAGGTCCTTGTATTAAATGTGTTGACTCCTCACTGGTTTGACTTGCTTTATCTTTGGTTTTTAGGTCTCAAACTGGGAATGGAGCGGGACGCCTATGTGATGATTGCTGAAAAGGGCGAGAAGCTCTACCACATGATGATGACCAAGAGTCGGCACCTCATTAAGGACAGGAGAAGGAAGCTCAGCATTGTGCCCAAATGCTTCATGGGAAAGTGAGTTCCTTTGCTTCCTGAGTGTGGGGTCTCTTTAGGTTTCAAGAATGTGACTGCAGTGCCACGCTGTTCACATGGGGGTCTTTACAAATTGTTCTTACGTAAGATCAGCAGGCTTTCAAAAGCGCTGGTATCCAGTCTCCCCAAGTCCTGGCAAAATGCCTAAACTGCTTCATCCCTACATCCCCTTGAATGTAATGAGCCCCCCCTCATGGTCTGCTCTCATGGTTTATAGAAACGGCCAAGTTGCTGTCTACACCCCCATATCACTGAGCGCACACTGACACAGAGACTTTCATTAGCAAAGGACCTTTAGCTTCCTCAACAGTCCATTCCACTTCATGCACCCTTAATGTTTCAGTGCAGCGAAGAGAAAATGAGAGACTTGCTTAAACTTCCCCCATTTCCACTACACGCACATCAGTGTTTGTGAGATCCTGAGCAGCAATTAAAATTCTTTCTGGCACCATCTTGGGGAAACAAAACATAAAACTAGGCAAGGCTTGTGATGGGGACCGCTCTTGTAAAGAGAAATCAGGGAGCAAGCATTAATGTCTGCAACTCTGCTAATGTGGCCTGTTAGTATATCAGAGATTATTAAAGGCATCCCTCATGAGAAGTTTTTTTCTTCTTGACTATAGTTAAATGATAACAGTGCAATCACACCAGCAACAGTGCCCAAGTGAATTTAATGAGATGTTCAAAAATGTAATGCGTGTGTTTGCATGTAAGCTTTGGTAGTCAGAGCATATTCATTTTTATCTCATCTTCGTTGGAAAGCAGTGATTCATCCCCAAAATACTTTCAGTTCAAGGTCAGTGTCAGAACATCAACTATGGATCTGGTTCATGTTTGAGTGTTTTTGCGGTTCTTTATCTCATTTTAAATTTCTTAATCTCTATTTTTTCCACATCTATTTTCACTCACTCTTATTATATCATTCTACCATCTCCCACTTTCCTTTATCACTCTTTCATTTCCTGCCAATAAGTGCAACCTGCATTAGCTCTGCATTTGTCTTTCTGATGAAATTAGGAACGGGCATAGTTTGAGTGCTTATTGCATTAAACAGAGATGCTGACTGCCGGTTTGATAGGACCTTGTTGTGTTGATAGCCTAATTCCATCATGTCACTGCTATCCACAGTGGAATGGCCATTGTTAACACAGCTATTTTGGTTGTGTCTGTGCTTAACCTTTTTATGATGGTATATCATTGTGTTGTTCCTTTCCTTTCCATTGTTCATCTCTGGCTAGGAAGAGAGTCTCAAGTGGTCCACTCCATTAGCTGTTAGCTTAGTTAGACAGGGCTACTGTGGCATTGGGTTGAGAAAGCTTGAGCTGATTGTTTTAGCAAATGCTGATGCCTTACATACTGCTTTATTGACTCTGACTAAAACCATAACTTACAAATTCAAAATTATTTTGTAAAAAAAAAAATTGAAATTAGCAACTGAGATATACTCATCAGAAAAGTCTATACTGAGGTTATAGGGAGGGTTGCTTTTCCATAGACTTTGTCATTCAGACTTCTTTTTGCAGCCACAGTAGTCTCCTTGCTCGCTGTTAGAAATAATGCATGTTTTAGGCACTTCTCTATTGGGTTTAATTGTCAGATTCCAGAGCTACACTATATGAACAGAAGTCCTGGGATGTCTAAGTACTCCACAGGAGCTGCATGAATCTCCCAGTGCACAGTGTTTGTGCTGAGGCTAATGGTGTGGACCTCTGCAGTCATGGAGTCAGCAGTGGTGATGACTTTGGTGCACCATTCACCTCACCACTCTGCAACCGTGCTCTGTAACTTTGTGGCTGAGGTGCTGTGGTTTCCACTGTGCAAGAATAACATTTACAGCCGATTGTTGCGGGAGGAAATTTCACAAACTGACTTGTTTTTCGGTGGTGGCCATGCTCAAATTCAGTGAGTTTTTTAGAACGACCCATTTTTCACAAATGTTTATAAACACAGGCCGCATAACTAGGTCCTTGATTAAATACACCTGTGCCAATGGAACTGAAAACAAACCAATTCAAATATTAAGAGATGTGGCCATAAGCTTTTGTCCATCTTTTATATACAGTCTGTAGGTAAATGGGGTTGCCCATCTCAATGCATAGTTGTAACCATAACGATATGATTTTTAAATAATAATAATAATTGTGCTAATTACAGCTGCATAGCAGTACATTTTTAAAGGTTAAAACACAGCCTCCCTCTCTCAAACATATCTCCACTATAATACAATTTTCATGCTTCTGTTCAGTACCACTTTTGATGTTATTTACCACTGCGATGCACAAAAGTTCAAACCCAAGAAAATCTCAAAAGTTTTGCCCCATGATGTCAGACATAAAGCAAATGAAGCAGAAACAAATTAAGATAAATGTTTGCAAGAAAGCTAAAAAACTGTAAAAGAAACAAACTTGAAAAGTTTGGAAAAGCACATTTTTCTTTTTTCTTGATGAGGTTTCACGAATGTGCATTTTAGAAGTAAGTGTCTGACATACAGTGGCACCACGCACAGGGTCGCGCTTGAGAAGAGATTTTATATTTGTTGCAATATATATATATATGATGCAAAAATGACTAAACATTACAGCAGTTGTTGATATTCCCACAAATCCACAATTGTCTTCCATCTATCCCGATGAGGCTCTCTCTTCTGCATTTCTGCTCATCACGTTCACTCCCATAACAGCTCCGTGTCCCAAAATTAACCTGACTCTTACATAACACCCACACACGCATACCTAGTGTCCCATTCCCATGAGTCCCCTGTCATTGTCACTTAACAGCCACATGGGCATAAATAGAGACAATGAACACACATACACGAATATTACCATCATGAAAACACATCTTCTCAGTTTGAGGGAAAAGAGGAAAATTGGGAGTGATCCTTGTCCGTGCACATGCACATACACAGCTAGAGCTAACATGTGTTAGAGTATTCACTTGGCTGGCTACAGTGAAGACTGCTGTTAATAATAGCAAAGTATGTGTTTATGTCTCAAGGTGTCCCATTTCTATATAATCATACACACACTGTGATCCTAAGCTTATATGTTGACTTCATATGCACACATGCACCCACCTGCACATATTGTGCGCTTGACATTTACACATGCTTCTCACACACTAGTGTAAAAAATGTGTTGCATAGTCATGGAATAGATTGGAAATATGTGTGGAAGCAAATCCGCACACAGGGGCAGATTTCTCACACACAGCTTTCAGAATTATTCTCGTGCTAACGTGTTCGGTCCCAGCATTAATGAACGTGCATGCACACATACGTGCAGCAGCTTTCTCCAGTTCACAGTTCATCATTATCCGGGGACACGATTTCACTCAGCAGCATGAAAGACGAAGAAGGGGAGAATGTAATTTTCTCCTTCAAACATTTGTTCTGCACACGCCGGGTGTGAAGACAAGTGAGCAGAGCTTAGAAGTGCTTACGTGTGAATGCCTAATGCATGTATTCAAACATTAAAGGGGGATATCTGTAGGAAAGGATAAACTCTTTTTTTGTGGAGTGTGCACCGTTTGTACCTTTGCTCTACATAAACTAATAATAAAAGAAATTGTATTATCTTTCATACTCAAAGAGACCTGCCATAGAGTGGACATATTGGATTGCATAAGGATCCCATAAGACAGTGAAGCCTTTTCTGGAAGGATATATTTCACTAGTTGTATTATGAGTATTGTGGAAAATAGGAAGGCTCTGGTATAAGACATATGCCCTAACAACAATGCTTGTATCACTGGAGTATCGCGCAAACAAACATGCATTATTAGCTGCTCTAGTTGCAGTTGAACAGTGTTTAAAAAAAAATAGCATACTGTTTTAGCTCTACAGATCAGCTCCTGTTAGCATCTAGATTAGCCACATTTAACTGTCAGAGCCACAGTCTGCAAAGTGTTAGTGTTTGCACCTCCCCACAACCAAGGATGGAGATCAGTTCAATTCTGAACAGATGACCTCTTTAAGAAACTCGGCTTAACTGCATTTTTGTCTTGTGTCCTCAGTGAATTCGTGTCATGGCTCATAGAGAGCGGAGAGATCAGTAAACCCGAAGAAGGAGTCAACCTCGGACAAGCCTTGTTGGAAAATGGCATCATCCACCACGGTGAGGCGAATTAATATTATTATTTCTCGAGCTCCTCGCTCTTTACACCCCTGTCATCTTCTAGTCCTCTACAGCGTTTGCCTTTCACTGCTCTCGGAGGTCTGGCGCTCTCCTCGTCGTGGGTTCTTGTTCTGTTTTTAGTCTGTTTCTGTCTTCAGGCCTGTTTTTAATGACTCCTTTCCTCTGATTCCCATTCTCGTTCTGTAATTGTTTGACTCATTTGTGCTACTCACAAATCCACTATGTTTGATGGATATCCCACAAAGATCTGAAACTACTGTCTGGCATCAGCGACTCACACAGGTTTGCTTACCTGAATTCTACACCGAGAAATGAAACAAAATACATATACGCACACATACAGGCATTAATCTAAAGTGTGTATGAACACAGTTGTCCAGGATGCTGCTGACAGAGCACCGTCAGTTTTTCTACATGCCACACTCTCAGGAGAAATTTGCTGAGACCTAATGATCGTATTCCTTAATACCAGTGGAAAATCCCAAGAAATCCTCGCTCACAGTTGCCATACGGCCGTAGACGGATACAGCGATGACATGCTGGGCTCTGTGGAACAGCCGTGAGGCTTTGTGGGTAAATTGGAGAGGCTTGAGCCCTGCAGGAAACATGCAGGTGTCACAGTTAATCAGTGCAAAGAAATCAGGGAGAGTGGTAATGTGACAGATTGGGAGACACATAATAGTAAGAGTACATCCAGATATTTTACAGGTCTCATCCAATTAGATGTCCTCAGAGGCACTTCCATACTTCCATAGACAAGTACACACTTGTTTTACCAATGTTGACCCCCCCCCCCCTCAAAAAAAAATCAGCTATCATTTCATGTGCTTTAGACACTTTACAGTGACTGATTTGATGGTGCATTCCTTTGGTTTTATGAGGGCACTTTAAGTCTAGACTGAGAAAACCAGCAGCTTGTTTGATTCCATGCCAGCTTGTTGTGGTAGAACCAAACTGCCTCTCTTTGGCACATTTCATGGTTAGCTTTTGTGAAAGTCGCCTGTTGGTGCATGTATTAGTCATTTTCCGTGTTCTGTCTTGGATTCAGTCTTAATAAGGAGTCGCTTTGGAAGTTTTGTGTTCATTAGTGCAAATTGGGAGGATCTGTGGGGATCTGGCAGCTGTCTGCTACCTTAAGGTTATATACAACACAGATAAGGATTTATGTGTTCATAATCGTAAGAAAATGCTGACCATTTTTGATGAGTGGACATTTGCAAAGGCTTTTTCTTTTCAGTTTTCCTTGGCTTTGATATTAAACAGTCTGGAGTGAAGACCTTTGTTACAAAGCCTAAATCATCCATTATTGATCCTGAAGCAGCACTGAAGTAACAGTTTCTTCTTTCGCTGTTCCTTTAGTGTCAGACAAACACCAGTTCAAGAATGAGCAGGTGATGTACCGTTTTCGCTATGACGACGGAACCTACAAGGCCCGCAGTGAGATGGAGGACATCATGTCGAAGGTAACTGGAATTCTAACGTTTGAGGTGTAAATTAGTGTAATGGCTTTATACGAACTTTATAGGAAAAATATGGTTAGGTGAACGGGTCATTTTGAATTGGCTGTAGGTGTGAATGTATGAGTGAATGGTGGCCTGTCTCTGTGTGTCAGCCCTATGACAGAGTGGCAGCCTGTCCAGGGTGTCCGCTGCTCCCTGTGACCCTGAACTGACTAAGTAGAAGAAGATGGATGGACTGATAGTGACACTAAATGTCAAACACAAACAGAAAAACTCAGCTTTCGTCCAGAAATCATGACAGAAAGAAAAAGTAATAATCACCGTCCACTGACTGGAATAAGCTGGCAGCTAGCCATCATTATAGCTTGAGCCTCTCCTCTCAGCTAGCTAGGTGCTGTGTTCTGCAGTGATGAACTTGGCTGTATTCCTATTAAACTATTTACCTTTAACAAACTTTATACCATATAATTCCTACTTTACACCTTATAATTTCAGATAAATTTCAGATACAATCCCCTCCCATAGAATAGTCAGCCAGAAGCTGAATTTGACAAAGAGCACGAGCATTTTTGCTGGTTTGCATTTGTTGCCATTGTTGTGAAGGTTTGAGGGTTTTTTTGTCCTAAAATCATAGCCTCGGGGTAACTCCTTTCACCTGCTCTGAAGCCATGCTTATACCTGTTTACCCAAGGTGTGTATGATCTATGACTCAGCGGCTCCATTTTTCTGCCGTTTCAGGGCGTCAGGCTTTACTGCCGGCTCCACAGCCTCCACACGCCTATCATCAAGTAAGTACCTGCCCTTCTGTCTCTCTCCCCCTCTTTCTCCTTTCTTCATTCTCCCCTGTTAACGTCCCTGCTCTCCAGGTGCTAAAATGCATATTCATGAAGCGTTCGCATTTGCCCTGAGTCACCCTTTCTGTAACAAACGGTAGGATTGCCAGGAATGACAGCCCTCATAACCTTTCCCTTTCCAACCTGGAGTCTGAGCCAGCCGTGAGCTGCTGTAGGTTTATGCTTTCAGGATCCAGTGCAGGTTGAAGATGCCAGGTTTTCATGGCTGGAGGCTTATATAAGAAAGCTCTTAGAGGATTATGGAGAACCACTTACTGTGAGCGTTAGTCTCTTTATCTTTACAGTATTGAGGGTTAGTTGGATATATATTATTGAATTATTAAGTGTGTGCATTCAAATGATAATGAATCCAATCTCTTTATTTCTCCTCTGCCTCTCTTTCACACACAAATGCTCACATAGTCGCTTTACTGATGAATACAGCCACTCAGAAATGTAATGACTACAGTGTATAATAAATGTATACACACACACACATGCACACACTCACACACTCTCATACATTCTTCCTCAGCTTCTGCCCCTCCTTTCATTCTATTCCCTGTTCCTCTCTCTATCTTTCCCTCCATCAGTCACCCACTGATTGAAGTGCCCAGGGTTGCCATTGGTGCAAACAAAGAGCTTTTGGTCCGAGGACAAATCCTATTAACATACAAAGGCAATCCTTCTGCCTGCCAGGCACTTATTATGTAATGTGGCCTTGCTTTTTCAAATCCATCACTAAATTGTAAGTAGACACCATTAATTATAGTGTTTGGGTGATGGATGTGTTGCATTTATGAATAATAAAATAATCATAAAACTGTGTCTCTGTTTTATGAAAAATTGTGTAGCGACAAATCCTCCATTGATTTCCTACTGATGAAATGCCTGGGGGACAAAATGATAATTCTGCTTGACAAAATGCACATAAAACCAGTAAAATCACAGATATATTATGCTGCTGATACAGAAAACCACTGAGTATAAAATGATACTGCAAAGTTGCATTGAAAGCGGTGCCGTCTGTGACCACAGCAGCACTGAATACATACTGCTCTTGCTTTTTTGTTCTCACTGTGGCAGTTTGTTATTACTTATCAGAGTCTAATTGCGCAGCCGAACACACATCCTCTGGAGCATTTCCTGTTTTACCTTCTACACTTTGAGCCAGCTGGTACGCTGCGTCTGAGCGAGCTGTGGTTACTCACATGGTGTAAGATCACAGCACAGAGTGAGAAGTTAAAGGGACGGCGACGACACGGTGCTGATAAGACAGTCTTTACTGTGAAACCTGGGACTGACCAGCTTGTCATAAGAGGGGGAAAATGAATTTCCAAGTTGAGCACCGTATCGTAACAGGATAGTGTCAGCATAGATGACCTCTAACTGAAGCTCGGCAAAAGCTAAGCGATGCATCTAGTAGCACCCAACATCGGACAAATAGCACGCACAGTTGGGTGTTACAGCAGTTAACCACAAAGAGGTTTTGCTACACTTGTTATATGTGAAGCTACTTACTGTGTGTGTGTGTTTTAATGAAGCCTGTACTGAACTAAAACTGATCTAATTAAACCTTTTGCTGCTCCTTTAGGGACAGAGACCACCACCTAAAAACCTTTAAATCAGTGGTGCCTGCAAGCAAACTGGTGGAATGGCTGCTCTCGCAGGTAAAATAAGAACTTAATATACCGACACGCACAAATGCACAAATTCACATAAGTCGCCAATGCACGATTCAATAATGGTGTCTTCTATTAGTGTAAATGAATGAATTGCTGCAGTGCACAGTGCAGTGAAACCAGTGAGACAAAAATGTGTTACATTCAGGTAAAACATGGATTCTCACATGATTTTTATTTATTTTTACCACAAAATGTTTTAGGAATTTGTCACAGTTTGATTTTCAGGCTCATAAATGATTACTGTTAATGCCCCAATTTTGAGTTTTCTCCAAAGATTAGACTTGTACAATTATAATTATGATTACAATGTTGAGATTTTGCCTTTTCTTTTCTGCTCCGTGCTGTGCTGTGCTTTTTTAAATTTAAAGTAACTCTGTGGTCTTGTGCTGGTGGAATATGACTGTTTTAAACCCCTGAGGTGCAGCAGAGTGCTTGATATGTGCAGGTGTAAGCAGGCATTGTGAGTGACCCTGTGTGCGTCATTGATTTGGTTTCCCAGGGAGACTGCTCGAACCGAGAGGATGCTGTGACGCTGGGTGTGGGGCTCTGTAACAGCGGCTTCATGCACCACGGTCAGTTAAACTCACTCTCAAACACGCATGCACAAAGGACTTCACAGACACGATAACTGTGGCGACATTATTTTCATTCGATGCAGCTTAAATCTTTAATAATGTTGTGTTTGTGGGGCTTGTTGATTGCATCATCTTTCCCTGTCCGTCAACCCCCACAAAAAACGTAGTATTGGCTTCTCCTCTTGCATGCCATCATAGGCTGAAAAGGGGGCATCCTAAAT
This sequence comes from Apistogramma diplotaenia, assembly GCA_015052665.1. Lineage (NCBI taxonomy): Eukaryota > Metazoa > Chordata > Actinopteri > Cichliformes > Cichlidae > Apistogramma > Apistogramma diplotaenia. The sequence continues at coordinate 48,164 of VOQJ01013335.1, forward strand.
TTGTATACACAGTCTAAATTTTCAAACCTCACTGACCACATTGTAGTGGCGCTGCCTTGGTTCCAGCCCAGTGTGTTGAATGTAAACAGTTTTAGCAGTGTACCCTAACCAGAGTTGTTTGGCTTTGCTACATGGCTGTCTGGGCCAGTCCAGTGAACCATGAACACTGGTTACTGCATAAAATTGAAATGTATGTTGGGTAATATGGGGAGCGTCTAGAAGAAGGGTTTGTAAATATTATGGAAAGACTGAAGAATTAACATGCTGACAACACTTCCTGATGCATACAGGGAAGTATTTGCAAAAAGGCCTTATCATACTTGGACGTTCTCTAATTGGGCACACTTGTATATGTAGGTAATGTCCTTATTAAAGCCTCCTGAAGACCAAATATCCATAAATATCTACATGATTAAATAACTGCAGATTTTCTCAAAACTACATCTCCTCTTTGTGTTCGTTTTAACACACAGCCGCTCCTAGAAAGGTACAGAGTGACCTTTTCTTGCTTGCTTCTCTTGCGCTCACACAAACAGCCAGCTTCTACTACCATCTGTTTAAAGGTGTCACCTGCTCTCTTTTTTCTCTGCCCTTCTTCGGGGTGATGAACTCTCTTCTCAGCCTGTCTGCCCTCCTCACTTCTCCACAAGTCACTCTGTTCAGTTCTTAGTCAGCACATCTGCTGCTCTTCACCTCGTTCCTTTTGAACGCTTCTTCTTTTTCCTCTTCATCTGTGTCTTTGTTTGACTTTCTGTCTGTGTGCTTTTGTTCGAGGTTATAAAGCTCTTCATCCGTGGGACGATGATGGGTAGTAAAGTTAATATAATTATTAATTGTCCTTATTTCACTGTCACAGACTCCTGCATGAAATGTAAGTCACATAGACTGATAAAGACTTATATGACCACATGTTTCCCTCCCACCACAACTTTAACTGCAGCAAAACCAGATACGTAAATCAAAACTAACACCATGAAAATGAATGTTTGATCATTTATCATCTCTAGTGCAAAGTCTGTCTCACGGGGATCCATTTTGGGTCTTTGTATCAGCGTTTTGTATGAAGGTACAGGTCAAGCAAAAATTTATCTTGTAAAATGTTGCTCTTGCTGCACTTAGGATGTATTCCTGACATGTTTTGCCAAGATTCCTGCATCAGTGCACCACAGACTCACATAGAGTCTGTGATTTTAGCACTCTTTAGCATTTCTATTGATGTTTCAGAGCCGTGGAACCTTTTTGTTGACCATTGGACATTGTCAGGGTGTTTAAATAATGATTTATCAGTGTGTGAGTAATGGTATGTGCATTATTTGCATATGACAGTTTCTGTAGTAGCTCTCCCTCCAGTTGAATACAATCGGGGTAAAAGTCTTGTATGTTGACTCAGAGGAAATTACTCACATACATGCTTCATTTGAGTTGGTGCAAGAGTGAGTGGGTGTGGCCTACGTGTGTGTGTGTGTGTGTGTGTGTAGTGAGTTTGTGAACCCTTTTGTTGCTCATCAAGTCTCTGAACAGCTGGGTACCTTTGGCCCTCGGTGTTGCCTGCACAAGCCCCGTTGTACAGTGGCCTCAGAGTGGTACATCTGCACAGATACGGCAGATTAGGTAACATCCTCGGATGCATTTCTTGTATCTGGAAATGTTTGTGCTTCATGTCACAAATTCCAAATCCTCTAAGACACAAACCAGATGGTCATTTTTCCCCCGTTTCCATCCAAAATAACATCTCGCCTCATGACTTTTTAAAGCCAACTTCAAAAAGCTGCGGCGAGGCAGTGCCGTTAAAACACATACTGTACCGTACAATAGTGCGTGTCCTGTAATTGTAGCCATACTTACTGATGTGCACTTGGGCTTCAGCTTAATGACTTAACTGCCATCAGTGCTATATAATTATTGAGACAGAGTAGTAAGCTGGCCTCTCCCTTTAATTCAGTTTTCTGAGGAATGCAACAAAATGAAAATTAAGAGAGATCTTTCATTCAAAACATGAAAAAAATGTGTTGGTTCCAGAAAAGAGCCCATAATGTGCTCCTCACCTGTTTGAAGAGCCCCATGTGTTGAAGTGAACCTCAACCCAACAGTGGGATTTCAGCACACACACACACACACACACACACACACA
>VOQJ01013336.1:0-16486 GCA_015052665.1 Apistogramma diplotaenia
TGTGCTTCAGGTGTGTTGGATCAGGAACACATCTAAAACCTGCAGGACACCGGCCCTCGAGGCCTGGAGTTGTCCATCCCTGCACTAGCACATTGCTTTGGTCTATTTGTGCACTCTTTAGATAGCATAGTTCACGGTGAAACAGCCAGCATGAAGCAGTACGCGGACCTGCTTACAACTGAAATCTTACAAGTCCTGGTGCTCTTAAAGTAACTTGGAGAATGAAGAGAGCTCAAATTTGTTCTTACTTAGTTGCTTTGTTGTTCCTGTGCTACCAAGAATAGTCTTTCATTTGCTTCTAATGCTGCCCCTTACTCTGCCACATCCTGCAGGAAGCTCCTGGTAAAGAAGTGATTGCAGATGTTTCCAGCACTGTAGACCAACTCTCCTCCAGGTCCTCGCAGTTCAGCCGTCTGTGGCTGGATCTCGCTGTACTCCACCACCTGGGCTACCCCTTGTACTCTGCAAACCACACCAACCGGCTCTGCTGGGTATGCCTTCTCCACCACCTGATCCAAGTAGGAAGTGGGAGAACAGGAAGAATTAGGAGAAACCATTAGGATTTTGTCCTTATATACGGCCAGTCATCTGCATATAACCAAATCTATTCAATTCAATTCAATTTTATTTATACAGCGTCAAATCACAATACTCCTCCATGGATTGCCACCATATTGTGGTGGAGGAGTTTGCATGTCCCAGTGACCCTGGGAGCTATGTTGTCTGGGGGCTTGTCCCCCTGGTAGGGTCTCCCACGGCAAGCAGTGTGAAGTGGCTGGGATTAGAATCAGCGCCTCTAAGTCTGAGACCACGGTCCTCAGCTTGAAAAGGGTGGAGTGCCCACTCCAGCTCAGGGACAAGTTGCTGCCCCAAGTGGAGGATCTCAGGATCTTGTTCATGAGTGACGGGAGAAGGGAATGGGAGATCGACAGACGGATTGGTGCTGCGTCTGCATCTGCAGTGATGTGGATTCTGCACGGGTCGGTCGTGGTGAAGAGGGAGCTGAGCGTAAAGCAAAGCTGTCAATTTACTGGTCGAGCTATGTCCCCACCCTCACCTGTGGTCATGAGCTTTGGGTAGTGACCGAAAGAACAAAATTGTGAGTACAAGCGGCTGAAATGAGCTTCCTCCGAAGGGTGGCTGGCCTCTCCCTTAGAGATAGGGTGAGGAATGCAGCCATTCGGGAGGGGCTCAGAGTAGAGCCGCTGCTCCTCCATCGAAAGGAGCCAGTTGAGGTGGTTCGGTCTGATCAGGATGCCTCCTGGGCGCCTTTTGGGTGAGCTGTTCCAGGTATGTCCTACGGGGAGGTGGCCCCGGGGCAGACTCAGGACACGCTGGAGAGATTATATCTCTTATAAGATTGCGTAATGAAAATATCCTATCTGTATTTAAAGTCTAAATTGTGAACATTCACTCTTCATTCTTTGTAGAACTTTAAAGTGGTGTATGGGTGTTGCATCTTTTCGATGGTTCTTACTGGTTATTTCAGCCTTAAGCTTTTTATTTCAACCTCGAGCTGCCACCAATCACAGTGACTGCACTGTAAAGCTGAGGGAGTCTGTGGGAACTGATTCACTTTCACAGCCAGCCTCACGTCAGTAAGACTGCTGTTTTGGCACTTCAACACTGACTTGATTCTTCAACCCTGCGCATTGCCCTCTGGAACTATTCTTATGTGAAAGCTGTGCACTAAAGTGCTTTTTATTTAGTTCTTCCACTGAGGACTTGTGCAGTGTGATTTTTCTTAGCTTTGCAGAATTGTAAAAAAAAAAATCTGATTTTTTCAGTCATCAGTGGAGTTCCAAAGAAAATATTAAACAGAAGAGCTTCTATTTTGATTTTAAAAAAATTTAAAGATTCACTGCCTACAAAATAGAACCCCTACCCCCTATATCAGCGATAATGTAAGACTTTTTAATGTATTCTTTCATATCTACTGTGTGATGATGTATTACTCCACCTTGGCCCCACAGTCGGCTCCCTTGCTCACACAGAAGCCAATAAACACCGGATCGGCCATCTTCACTAGGATGTTGTCCACACAGTACACATGCAGGTACTCCACCCCCCTTTTCTTCATGTCCTCCAACACCTTATTGTCCACCAGTGCCTGGTACAGACCTCCATTACCATCTGAAACCAAAGTTTAGGTAACTCCACTGATATTTGCTTCTGGTTCTTCACTGTGACTTCATAGCACCTACCTGGGGCCATGGCTAGCTTCCCTTTATTTTCCAAGATAACTTTTCCATCAAAGGTCACAGCTGGAATCATCCTTTGTTCAAACATAATAATGTTTGATGCTTTCAGACCAAAATAGTTATTCTCCTCAAAGAACTTCACGGTGGGAACCAGAGTGAACTCACTGGTCATGATGTACCTGTAAACAACAAAGGGTACACACTGTTGTACAGTTTTTAGCTAATCAACACTGGGGAATATGGAATGAAACACTGGCAAAAGCCCTTTAATGAAAGAAATATTGAAAAAAAGTTTTTAAAATATGTAAAAATATTAGCCATGCAAATTGAACTTTTTTAATAACTCCTTTCAACATAGTTAAGCACTCAAAGTGTTTTCTATTGCATATCTAATTCGCATATTCACACAAACACTTTCTACTTTTAAGTGCTTTCTATCTAACATTTGTATGCACTCTCACTCTGACGGATGCATCTGGAACAACCTGGGGTTCAGTGTCTTGGCACGCGGACTGTAGTAATCAGACACCAACCCACTGACCTTCAACCTAATCTACCAGCTGAGCTTCAGCCACCACAATTAAAATGTTTTTAAAGGCTAATGTTAGTTTTCTATAAGGCTCAGTAAAGTCGAGACAATCCACCATGATTTGGACTCTCCTCAGTATTGCCTTGTGTTCAGTGTAAGCTTACACAGAGGAACTCACCATGGAATGGTGCATTTAGAGCCATGCTTGCAGTCTGCGAGCTCTTGGAGTTTGCGAATGCGTTCTGCCTGGATCTGATACAAGGTTTTACCACTTGGCAGCCCAACATTATACATCCCTTTAGGATACTGAACACCAAGACGGGTCCCCTGACCTCCAGCCAAGAGCAGCACTCCAACACGATCCTCTGAGATTTCCATCACGCCTGTTATGAAAAAAAGCTAAAATGAGCAGAAGCCTGTACAGTTGGGGGCCCATCCAAAATGCTAATTAATTATTTAAAAATCATACAATGTGATTTTCTGGATTTTTCTTTTTAGATTCTGTCTCTACACTGGTCATCTCCATTAGTTAGTAGATACAATACTTCCAAAATGAATGAAACAGGAATGGCAGGATAGTGGGAAAACTAGGGCTACCCAACTTTTCTGAAAATTGACACTTTTTGTTCAGCCAATTCAGGTGGATACATTGCAGTTAACTTTAGTTGTTGAGACATTCAGTAAGATGGCATGAAAGCTAATCCAGGGGTTATCTGCTCTAACACCAGCTCACAGTGAATTTATGACCCAAAACATTGGAATTAAAGATCTAAATGAAGGAGCCAGGCTGCCCGCACCACCAAGACCGTGACTACTCAGGGAATTTTCTGCTTTTCCTGAATTATTGTGGTTATTTTTTTTAAAGAAAAAAATGTTGATTCCTTTTCTATGTTTTCATATCCCCGAAGTGCTCTTCCTGAAAAAAGCCCTGAGCTCTTCTTCACTGTTTAAACACTGATCTGGAAGCAGGGGTGTGGCGCTGGCAAGAGTACTGAGCAGGAGGAGCTCAGCAGGGCAGCAGACACACTAGCAGGTGTTTGCTGTGGGTGTGAAAACTTAAATACAATATCACATTAATTTGAGGCATTAGTGAATTACATTTTTGATGTTTTAGTAAAAAAAAAAGTACTCTCCATTTTGAACTATTCTATTTACATGTATAAAAACGCATATTATATACTTTACATAAAGTGTACACAGTCGGACGTGTTATATATCATTACTGAAGAAAGAAACCCTTGTACCCAGGGGTCTAAAACCTGATCTGCGCATGCCCCTGACTGTAGTCACTTTTTTGGTTACATGTAGGCAGTCATCCAGCTACACTGTAGCAACAGCTGTTCTTCTACATTATAGATGTTCAAGCTGAGAAAAATTGAGAGTCTAAGATGAAATAAAGTTTGTATCTCCGTGTATTCATATTTTATTTATATATTTATATGGCACGAGGTTCCGTTTCCTTTGCACAAAAACAGCTGGTAGAAAGCTCCTCCAAAGAGCTCCTTTTATACTTATATTTTTTTTATACTTATACCATTCAGAAACGGTGCTTTCATTTTTACCCGAGTAAAGACGTTGACTTAGTACTTCCACGTATTTATACTTCTACTTAAGTAACGGATTCAACTTTGCCACCTCCGTGTCCAAGTTAACGTATTACTTCTGCAAATGTGCGCTCGTGTTTCACCTCGTTTTTCCCACTCTGTGAGACAGTCTCCGCCACTTTTCCTCACGCTGCCGATGAACTCGGGGGGGATCGGCTCTATGTGCTGATCCAGACTGTCGGGCGGAGAGGCTGCAGCCTTCGCGGCCGCCTCACAGTGTGCCTTCAGCCCCTTCAGGTCCAGCTGAGCCAGCTCCTGGAGGAAAGCGTCCCGCTGCTCCTCACTCAGCTCCGGCCAAAACTGCAGGACGTGCGCCTGCCCCGCGCTCTCCAAACTCTGCTTCACTTGCTCCAAAGAAAGCATTTTGGCGTCTTAGGACCGAAACACGGCGCAGAATGTGACATTAACATACATTCAACTTCCTTCTCAGCTGAGGCAGCAGGAGCGCGCTGCTCCGTGGGGAAATGTGTCAGGAGCAACTCGTGACTGCCGCTCTCTCGGATCCTGTCTCATACAGGATGGGCTGCAGCAGCACACACTTCCATGTTTGCAGAAGCGTCTGAAACTCAGTGCGTGGACCGCTTCCTCTCAGCCAGGCCGCGAGACCAGCGCTTACACCAGAGTTCAAGAGAAAAGCTGTTAGCTCAGCGTCTGGTCAGCTGACTGCACGCCGGGGCTCAGCCGGCCTGCACTGCCACACACGCGCCGCGCACACGGGGTAAAAGCGCGAGCCCGTGATTGTAATTTAAATGGTTTTACATTTTAACGTAACAGGAGTGTCATATATGAGCGGGGTTCTCTATTCTTAGAATGAGTACAATAGTAATACTTGTTTTATGTCGTTTTTGTGCAGTTTTATTTATTTTTTTCATTCATGACGGAATAAAGATGAAATAGTGTTTATCAGAAAGATGTTTTTAGCATGAAGTTGTCCCTTACCAAGGCTCAGGGTTTCCTTTAGGACAGCACACAGAGCGTGCTGCATGTACGGAATTAATATGTAATTATTCAACGTCAGTGCAACTTCTTTAACAGCTCCTTTAAATGTGAGTCACAGTTCTCTCCGTGTAGCTGCTGCAGCAGGTCAGCGCTCTGTTGTGCTCTCAGTGGCACAAAGGTTAAATGTGGACCAACCTTCACCACTGGGGAGGAATCGCATACGTAGGGAGTGCGTACTCTGCGAGATAAGTGCTGAATGGTTTTTCTCTAACAGTTAAAATTTTAATTGTGAATAAATGTATGAAGTCATTACTAGTTAAAGAGATTAGAATACTCGGCTCAACAGAGCAGTGACGCTGAAGAGACTCATTAAATGCTAAAAGGACACTTTTCCTTTGAAAACGGAGGCTGTACTTAAAGCAGCATTTTGGATTGGCTGACACTTTTATATTTGGTCAGCAGTAACAGACATCTTGGCAGCTATAAATTGCCTAACAATTGTGCAGGTTCTTCTCCACTTCCGTGTTGTCAGGAGCTGTAAGTTCAAACAAATGAGCACAAATGAGTCAGTCCTGAACGAGTTTATTTAACAGGTGAACTCATAAAAGCATCTTTTTTTTCCCAATAACACTCTTCCAGTGGCAGGTTCTTCAAACAGACAACTACTGTACAAGTACTCATACTCATTCACTTACAGCTAGCATAATAAAATAAAATAGAAATATAAAGTGTATACATTTTGTAAACTAGGTCACCACTGAATAGTGTTGCCTTTAGTTTGTATAGGTAGCACTCCCACTCATCTCCCTAACTGGCTGTTGGTCAGTACAGCAAACACACGGCTACTTTTAACACCGTAGCATCACCTTTCACTGCACAGACACAGAACACATTTACACGCAGCCACACAGACATTCTGTCACCGCATTATGCATAATATACAATACCAGAGCGAGAAGAAACACGAGCCGTGCCGGGAAATAAAAGAATGAGTCCGATTTTGATGTCAGCACTGAGAAGGAAGCACTTCTCATTCATTCACTGCTGCTAGAAACAAACAGCCCGGACAGACTGCATCACCTTTATGCTTGTGTCAGTTTACAGCTGCAGGGACGCAGGCCTCTAAACTGCCAGTCGTGCTGATACGATGGTGGCTGGTTATCCAGCTGCCCGTGCTGCTTCAGGGGTTAAGTAGCTGAGCTCAGTTTTCTTCTCAGCAGTAAAAAGCAGAACAGCAGCAGCTGACATCACTGGGTTCACTCATTCACTTCCACTAAGTTGTTCATTACATTTGCCAAGGAGAGCTGATGTTTTCATTGCTCTTTCCCATCTCTTAACAAGATTAAAGAGAAACCAGCACAGAATTGAATGAAATCGGCTCATCTGCAGGTCAGTGACAAAAGAAAACTGAATATATGTAACATTCATTTTAAACAATTTAGTAATTCAGCATGTAGAACATTCTGGGATTCAGAAGCTCCGACTTTCAAACTGTCAAGAATAAAAAACACGCCTGTCGGCCACCATTACCAGGAGTTCTCTGAAAACACGGCTCAGCACCAAATAATCACAATTTCAGACAATCATTTCACCTTTCTGCTAAAAGAAACGAATACAGTACAAAATACATTTAGAATTAATGGAGTAATGCTATCTGATGGTGTTCAGGTGCATTTATGCAAGAGAGGCTTGACAAGGCACTCCTGGGATGATGGTGTGATACAGACATCAGGCAGGCTGCCTGGGCAGCAGACCTCTGTTTTTACGGAGTGTTTACGCAAAAACTGAAACATGACTTCAGGTTACAACTTGGTGACATTTGAGCATCAAAGCTGTTGACAACATTTGAAAAACACTGTGCCGTGCAGCCTGATTCTCGTGGCTCCTCCGGCCGACACCGTCGTGCTTTTCTGATGTGAAGGCAGAGAAAGAAAACGGTCTGAAAAGAAAGAGCCGCTCATGCAGTGCAGCGATAAAGGAGGGAAGCAGGTGGCACTGAGCACAGAACTAACCTGAACTGTTAAAACCTGATGATGTGCTGAAAAACAACTTCATCAACGCAAAACAAGATCAGTGTGGAAACAGAACATTCATTTCAACTTCAGCTGATAGAAAGTTTTTGGGTTTAGAGCCACACAGTCAGTAGACAGTGCTGTTTTGGATTAATATTATGAAACAGAAAAAATATACATATATAATGTACTTTTTATTCAATACATTGTTTGTAAACTGGGGTCAGCTGAGCTACATGACTGCGGCTGCAGCAGCTGAGACGACAGCTGAATCACTTCTTCCTAAATCAGAGAAAGGAAGAAAAGTGCACTGGAAAGTTTCACCGCTTCAGGCCCTTCAGTTAATGAGTGCAAACCTTTTCACTGCATGCCCATTAAAAAGCACACAAGCGTCTGTATCTCAATAATACTGACTTCCTAGGTCACTGACAGCTGCTGCTATCCACACCTGCCACAATGCAACAAGACAGCAGAGGGCCATTGTTGAGTTTGGTGAGGCGGCCTTATTTCTTTCTCAAGACATCCTGATAATTCTGCACATAAAGTCCGTTTTGCTCTCATCGTGTTGGATCTGCTGAGATTAAAGCAAAAATCTATTTTAGAAACCAAAATCTTTCTAATATGAAAAAGATGCTCAGGCCAGCTCACTCAGATGTTCTGTGTGACAAAGCATTGCTTCAAACTTTGTCTTTATGGCCTACTGTTGTTTCTCAGTAAGAACAGTAGCAGCTCAATCAAAAAAATGTGTATTTGTCAGCAGCATTTTCTCTATTTAGGAGAATCCTTTGACCAGAGGTACGAACCCTTATTGTTAAATAACAGAGGTGCGTGACAGTGGACAATGTTTTTAAATTAAAAAACAGCAAATCTGAAATCCTCTTCGACCACGGTCACGGATTCACGTGGAAAACCATCTGCTGTATAGTTTTTCTTTTCTTTTTGTTGCCAAGGAACCACACCAATCCAATCCTATGTAAACTGGCAACGACACCATCAGCTTGACCATTTCCCTCAGCTCTGTAATTATCGTTTGCTTGAATGGCCCTAAACGCTTTAGATCATTGTAATCCTACGTTTTGTTAAATGTTGACTATCTTAAAGTAAAACTACTTCCTCCACCATACAGGTGTTCATTTATCTACCATTTTAAATATAATTCACAGCTCCATACACAGATTTCTTTCCTTTAGGATCACAAAATCATGAACAAACAGGTAACTGGGAGCAGCTGTGCTGTGAGATCAGATGATCATCAGTCACCTCTGGCTCTGGGGACAAGTGGTACTTTTGATTTTAAGGGTGAGAAACAAATTGTTTTTCTAATCAGACACATCTAGCAGGTTCTACACATCTGCATGAATTCGTTTTCAGCTTTGCATTCCAAAGCAATGATCTTATTTAAGAAGGCTAACCAAACCTAAATGCACAATATATTATTATTTAAACATTTATATTATTTGATTTTTAAATTACTATCTTCAACACCTCCTGGTTAGCTGCAACACTCACAGGACGGAGTAAACAACATTAGCCTGATGCAGGTCAGGGCGAGTCCAGTCACAGTCCGGAAGCATTCATGTCTGTGGACGCTTTCATGGCCAAAATGATAAATAAGCTGCTCTTTTGTGGAGGGAAACATCTGCCACGTGCCTTTTTTTAAAAACCTTTGCTTCCTACGTGGAAGACTCAGACTGACACACAGTATTGGACTGTTATCTGATCCTTCTCCCACGTGCAGGAGCCGCTCACAGTCTTTGTTTTTTAGAGTTCTGTCATAACCTTCATCCAAGGTTCTAGAGGGGAGGTTAAATGGTGACACTAAAGTGCGTCTACAGTGATGTGTGTGGACACTGTCAGGATTTCTGCTAGTTTCATGATTTAAATAGGCCAGTTTCTGACCAGGGGTCAGCTAGTGCACAGAAGCTCACGGCTCATACGGGTTTGTGTCGAGTCGGAGGACTAACAATGAAAGGTGGTGAGTAGTGTTATGCTTTAGATTCTACCGTTCCACAGAGCAAAAGAACCGTTCCTTTCACAGTGCTCAGCAGCAGGAACATGTTCCACTTCTACCAATAACTCAGAGTCATGTAAACACTGTTAAGCCGAGACTCACAGATGCTGAAGCACTGCTGAGCAGCTAAAATAAAGCTCAACGAGAGCAGCTGACAGACACGGCTTCAGTCAAGGTTTCTCTCTTCATCATCTCAGCTGTGAGACCGAAACACGCTGAACTGCAGCAGCGTTTTTCAGTCGATGGTTGAAAGAAAAGAAAAAAAAAAACCTTTGGCCTCTTGAGTTCTTCTGTCTGCAACGCTGCTCACTTTGACTGGACTCCCAGTGTGATCTTCAGGTGCTCGTAGACCACGTAGCTGATGCTGACAGATGGAATGACCTTCATGAAGTTGGGTGCCAGCCCCCGGTAGAGTCCTATGGGCCCCTCAGTCCTAATAATGTGTCTGAACAGTTTTGTCATGTTCATCTGAGGGCCCCGTCCCAGAGAGGCTGTGGGAACAGAGGGGAGTGAGATCATCAAACAGCACATTATACTGATCTGTTCAGGTCACGTTAAAATCAAACAACATGAAAACATCCATGGTTCAGAATGAATCACACGACCATTGTGCAGAAAGCAGGGGTGCCTATTAGTTATACCTTTAGTGCAATTTAATCCTAAAAGACAGGTGTGAGAGTATCGAGTCCGTGCTGTTGCTACAATACCACCAAGCAGTAAAGTCCAGCCAGATATTAAGCCAAGAAATTGCAAAAAACTGGACTCATTTCAAAAATCACCAACTTTACAGCATTAAAAGCAGCCGTGTTTACAGCCTGGTACAACCAGGTGGGCCTCCCTGAACAGTGTCCCTCTTCAAAGCAGCTGAACAGAGTTGTGTGTGCATGAGTGTGTGTTATGTCTTATGCTGTGGAGTAGAGCTCTTCAGCGACGGACCTTGGGCCTGCATTCGAGTCCTGACCAGAGCGAGTGGGTAGCTGGCCAGCTGGCCACATGTGCTGGAGGTAGTGCCACAAGCCAGGAGCACAAACACTCCTGGATCAGCACTATCTGTAGCGTAGTTCTGCAGCCAGGAATTCTTCAGAGTCTACAAGGAGAGCACAGGGGTCAGACTGACTTAATAAAAATCACAAAAAATCCGTCTCCCAACAACGGTCACAAACCTCATAGACAGCCAGGTCGATGCCCGCATAGGGGATGATGCCCAGCATGTTAGGGACGTAGCCCTTGTAGAAAGCGGACACACCCTCCTTCTGGAAGATGTGTTTGGCACAATCCACGATGCCCGAGTACTGACCCGTCTTCCTCAGGGCCAGCCGTGTCTTCAGGACCTGAGAAGACAGGAAGTGATGTCATGTCTTGTGACAGAAGAAAACCTCCGCTTCTCACCCAGGAGTCTTTCATACATGCACTAAGTTACATAACAGGCCGGAGACAAATGTAAATTTTCTCCGGCCTGTTCAAATTCACGTCATGAACCTCAATCTCATGCAAAGTGCAGGGCTGTTAGTCTGTGTATGATGGTCTTTCCTCCAGATCAGTCACAGAACATGATGGGCTGAAAGCTCCACGTTAAAATGGGCCATCACGTCTCGCTCATCCTCCGCACACAAGAGGAAAGAAGGCTGCGCGACCCAGCTCAACACATTATTATATAATTTTACATGTTCATTATTTTCACACTGACAACTGAAACCATCCTGCTGGAATTCAGAAAGGCCGGAATAATTAGAACTGCTACTGACCACCAGGCTAATGAAAGCGACGCAGAGAGGAAGCAGCGCTTCGTCTGCCTCCGGAGTTGTTTATGTGACACAGAGGATGAAGAATTCAGTGGGTGAGATTGATGGTTTGGTAACCTTGTTAGCATGTTCTTTATACTGTAGTTACCTGAATAACTGTTATGTGAACATAACAGGCACGTGCTCAGTTTGTTTATATGGTTTTTTTTCCTTCTGTATTATGCACGTCTGGGCTGCTGCGACCAATAATCCGGAGTGACGTATAGTCTGAAAAATATGGTAATTGGCTACCACCCACAGGCCTGTGGAACCAGCTCCCAGTTTGGATTCAGAGACAAACACCCTTATGTTTTGAAGTTTAGGTTTAAAACTTTACTCTTTGATCAAGCTTAAAGTTAGGGCTGGATCAGGTGACCCTGAACCGTCCCTTAGTGACGCTATTACTAATATCTGGCTCTCTTCACCACGGCGTGGTGGTTAGCACTGCTGCCTCACAGAGAACAACACCTAGAGGGCGAGGGTTCGATTCCACCTTGGCCCAGGTCTCCCTCCCTCTGTGTGTGCGTGGGTTTCTTCCCACAGTCCAAAGACATGCACTTACTGGGGTTAATTGGCCACTCTAAACTGACCATAGGTGTGAAAAATTGCATTGAACTGTATTGTAACGGGATGCTTCTGTTCCAACAAGTTAGCTCATGAAATTTCTTCCCTTCTAGATCAACTGTAAGTGGTGTTATTGCAAACTGGAAACATTGAGGAACCACAGCAGCTCAGACACCAGGTGGCAGACCACGTAGAGTTACAGAGTGTGAAAGTCATCAACACTCTGACTCAAACCTCTTTTCGCATTAACATCAGCACAAAAGCTACACAAGGACCTTTCATGGCAGAGCACCCCTGTATGTTTCTGCATACAGTGAGTTATGAGCTGCTATCCAGATACAGCTATTGTCAAATCGACGTCTTCCTTTAATTGTTTTGTGCTGACTGCTCTCACCTCCATGGGGTATATGCTGCTCTGAGCGATTGCTCCAGCCAGAGAGCCGGCCACCAGTCTCTCTGTGATGCCCAGCGTCTCCTGGTTACTTCCAATCAGTCGTTTAATCTGACAGATGGGATGTCAACGTTGTTTAGCAACAACACCAAAATCAGACCGAGACCGAAACAGACCAAGGGCTGTGTTTCTACGTACCTGTTCGTAAGCCATGAACTTAATTGCAGATTCGGGAGCAATTTTAACGACGTTGATGCCATTGCCTCGCCATAGTGACCTTACACCGCCCTCTCGGATCATCTGGGCAAAGCCACCAGCAATACGCATGCTGTTGCTCTTGGAGGAGTGAACCTGGCCAGGTGGGAAGAAATATTCATTAGCCGTCCTCTCTCCAGACAGTCAAAAATAAATATGCTTGCATAAGTAGTGTTTTACCTGCATGAGAACTTTAAGCCGGTCCAGTGGTGCCGTGCAAGTTCGAGACACAGCACCGGCTCCTCCTCCAGCCACTAGGTGTCGCCACAACATACCCATTTTCTTCTCTTCTGCCGTGAACTCGTCGGGCACCAACAGACTCTCCCCTACATCGAAGATCTGTGGAGGAAGCAGTCGTTGTAAGCCTGGAAACACAAGCTACAGCAGTGACAGTGGAACACCATGAGAATATACCATTCAACAACAACAACAAAAAAAACATTACTTAATTCGTCCTGTTATAGCAGTATTCAAAACTGGGATCAAAACAAGTACTTAGTAAAAACTTACTACCACAGACTACTTTTTTCTGACTGTCATGACTAATTTACAGTGAGAAAGGTGCAATCATTATTTGATTAATAAACTGGCTAATTAATTGTCCATCAGTTGATAGGAAAACAGCCTGTTATTTTAAATTAATGAACATTTCAACATGCATATACAATTTGTGCACAATTAACAATAAGTAGAAGAGATGCGATTTGCTTTGCATCTGTTGCTGCAGAACAGAGGAGGAGGAGGGTGTACCGTGGAGTGTTTCCAGTACAGAATGATCTCAGGGATGTTGTCAGCTGGATGCAGGAGGTGGTAGTCCCGCCACTCATTCCAGTCAATGGTCATTGTTCCATTTTTATCCATACTACAGATATGAGAGAGAACAGAGTCGATACAGAGTATAAGGAGGGATGCTTTTAGCAGTAACAACAAGCAGTCTGCTCACATGCACAGTAATGAAGATATTTGCCTCCATGGACTCAAATGCAGTCTGTTGTAGCAGGATGCTCTTCTTGAGCAATCTGTGCTAAAACTGAATCACATCATCATTCTAATTTGATTTGTCAACATCTGTTGCATTTAACATCACTGTATACACTGCAGCTGGAAACTGAATCAGAAACACATTGGTGATTTGTGCAGCACTGACTGAGCAAGCAGACTATAGAAGCTACTACTTACTACATAATAGGGGCCCAGATATGACCCCTCCTTATTCTGAGACCGGCCAGAAAAAAGAAGACAAAGACAGACACAGAGGAGGTTAGAGGAACCAGACAGTGATCACAGTGAGCCTTAACATGAACTAAAAACACGAGTGGAGATGAGGAGTGACAGAACGGGACGAGACTGAGTGGCAATCGTCACTACAGCGTCGCAACACTGATCCTCTCCAAGACGAGGTTAAAATTAGAATTAGCATTAGAATTACATTTGACAAAGGAATGTGTGTGCTCAGTAGTCGGCACTATTGGAACTACTGCCACACGAGGCGGCGAAGGCAGCGTATAGTAGTCAAAGTAATGGTAGTCAAGAATCAGTCATTGTCCTATTCAGCAGGTAACATTAGCTTCTAAGCAGCAATGCTGTGGGCTCTGCTGTACATTTATCACAATTATCAAAATTACATTATTTCTGTGACTCCATTGGAATGGCCATCAGGAGCATTTAGGTCCCAGTAGGCTGCTAAGCTGCTATTCCAGTTATTAATAAAATAGACTTTTTCTAAATGAAAAACAAAAAGATTTAATATCTAAGTTAATCAAAGATTAATGCATAACCAGTCAATTTGTGCACAGCATACATAAAGGGTGCTGCATATAAAATATATTACAATCAAATCATATTCTTTTGAAAGACAAAGAAGCAGCGACCCTACGCTGGTGCAGTGGGTCCTCTCGAACATTAGGTGTTGTATGGTATCATGGTGCACCAGGATGCAGGATGCAGTGTGTTGCTTTGGGAAATGCTCTGCTGGGAGACCTTGGGTCCTTCCATCTATGTGGATGTTAATTTGACATGTACCACCTACTTCAGCACTGTGCAGACCATGCACAGCCTTTGATGGAAACAGTATTCCCTGATGACTGTGGCCTCTTTCAGCAAAATAATGTATTGCTTGATATGAATACACAAACCAATTTCTCAGAGTCGATTCGAGGTAACAATTTTCTAACTTTTGATATACTTTTTGGTGATAGAAAGCAGTTCTGATGACCTTAATAATATGATCAAAATTATGCCAAAGTTGATCTTTAGGTCATTGATTATTTTTGTAAAAGCTCTTTCTGTGACTGGTTCTGAAACCTTATCATGAAGACTGAGATCAAAGGGATTCATTTAGTTGTTTGTGAACTTTTTTTTTTTCCAAAGATTGTGCTGAGAAAAGAAAGATTAGCAATAGGTTTATAAATCATTAGTTACCAGTGGACCTACGTTCGTCTTGAGTTTTCTTGAGTCAGGACTTTTCCTCACAGAAATGGGATGGTTCAGATATGATGACGAAACATTAAAGTACCAGTTACCAACACACTTAATCCAAGAAGTGCATGTCTGACAGAGGCTAGAGAAAAGAGCACACCTAACTGACTTACCAGAAAATTTCAATTTTTACAATTTTAGCTTCCCTTCACTGGCTTCCAGTTCATTTATGAATTTATTTCAAAATCCTTTTACTTGGTTTTAAGTCTCTTAATGGTCATGCCCCACTTTATCTGTCTGAACCGCTGCACCCACATGTCCCATCTCACTCCCTTAGGTCAGCAGACAGGCTTCTTTACTTGCTGGTTTTAAATCTCATTTAAAAACACACTTTTACTCTCTGGCTTTCGACCCAGTGTGAGATTTTGGCTGTGATTTAAGTTACCTTTGTTTATTTCTTATTTCATATATTTTTTAAATTCTACAGCTCTTTTGTGTTTCGGTATCATTTTATCCTCTGGCCTGTGTTTGTCTTTTATGTTTGGTGTTACTGGTCAGTGGTCTGGTCAGGTGTGGTGTGGTGTGGTACGGTATGGTCTGGTATGGTACGGTATGGTATAAATGCGACAGAACTGGTGTTGCCTAACCGTAGTTTTCAGGGATATTGAGCCTCTGTTGAGTGGGTGACAAAATAATCTCACCTCCTGAGAATCTTCTCTGCCTGCTCCTCAGAGATGTTCACTCCCAGGTCACGCAGCGACTGCATGATTTCTTGTGAGTCAATTCGGCCTGCAAGATAGAAATTCACAGGTCAGATCTACTTTTACACAGAGGCTAAAATACATATCACAATCATATTATGTCGTCTGCACTTCTATAGGATTAAGGTTCAGTGTAAAGGGAACTATTACAAACCAAACCCATGCTCTCTCTTCCCTACAGTACCTCCGCTGTAGGCAGGCATATTCGTTGATTTGAATGTTGTCTGTCTCACAAACACTGAATCACAGCGATAACACACAGCTCCTACTGTCCATGCACATCATTTTCCCAGGTTTAAAAAGTTGAACTAAAATAACTTTCATTGTATGGACATTTGCATTTTCTGTAAAAGCTTTATCTCTTACAATGAGAAAATACACCATTTGTCAGGTGGGCAACAACAGGGGAACTGAATAATCAGACTGACAGAGAGTCAAAAGTTCTGTCACATTCACGTATCCAGATCATAACCTGATCAAATGTCACATGCCCATGGACAATAGTGAGATGCTTCTTACTGCAACACACGAGGATAATTTGTATTTTTTCAGCTGAAATATGGCCAAAAATATGCATTAAAGAGTTTTCCATGTTAAGCTGAAGTACCACCTTATCGTGGTGAAGGAGTTTGTGTGTCCCAGATATCCCAGCAGCTATGTTGTCCAGGGGCAAACTGGTCCTGGATGAGGGTTGAGACAAAGAGCGATCCAAAAGACCCTTTGAAGTTAAGAACGAGGGAGCAGTTTGCCCTGCGCAGGATAGAGTCACCGGGACCCCACCCTGGAGCTGGGCCTGGGGAGGGTCCTCGAGGGAGAGCATCTGGTGGCCGAGCATTAGTCCGTGGTGCCCGGCCGGGGGCAGCCTGAAGAGGTGACGTGGGCCCACTCTCCTGTAGGCCCACACCTGCAGGAGGCGTCACAGGAGTCGGGTGCAGTGTGTGTCAGGCGGTGGCCAAAGGCAGAGGCCTTGGCGGACCGATCCCCGGCTATCGAAACTGGCAATTGGGACATGGAATTTAA
>VOQJ01013343.1:0-10626 GCA_015052665.1 Apistogramma diplotaenia
CTTTATCCGCACGAACCCGTCTGTGCTCTGAATCAGCCACAAATCTCTTCACAGTGCGATGATCATGCTTAAGTTTTCGTGAAACATCTAATGTTCTCATACGTGTCCAAGGCAGTGCACTATTTGACGCTTTTCAGCAGCAGAGATCCTTTTTCTTTCCCATGTTGCTTGAAACTTGTGGCCTGCTTAATAATGTGGAGCATCCTTCTTAAGTAGTTTTCCTTTAATTGGGCTCACCTGGCAAACTGATTATCACAGGTGTCTGAAATTGATTTCAGTGATCCAAAGAGCCCTGAGACACAATACCATCCATGAGTTTATTTGAAAAAGAAAAAAATGAATCTTTATGACACTTCAATCCAATTTGCATAATAATTTGGAACATGGTGTATAATTTTCCTGTTGGCTGAGGCAGCTTTAAAAGAGCTTTGTCCCATTTGTAATTTGTATTTTGAACAGTGAGTTGTGTTCACAGACTCATTCTTGTGTGTGTGTGTGTGTGAGTGTGTGAGTCAATGTATTCTGTTTTTACTTATATTTTACACAACTTCCCAGCTTTTTTGGAATTGGGTTTGAAGTAATCGTGTAGCAAATTATCATTCTGCTTACTTCAGTTGTTATTTGTTTCTTCTCTATTTCAGAGTCGTGACTCGTTCCTGCTGCTGCAGGTGGAGCCTGCACAGAAGTCTGCAGCTGGAGGCTCAGGCCCATGTGTGTGTTTGTGCGCATATGTGTGTGAGAGAGCGTAAAGTTGACAATTTATCAACTTCATGTGTGTGTGCACTCATTGACCATGTGTTCGTGTTCAACACAGGTGTGTATTCCCACTACATCCTCCAGCCATCCCCATCTCTCTCCCTGCTGCTGAAGCCTGTTGTCTCCAGAGAGCTGCTGCTGCCCTGCTCCCAGCTGGCCTCGGCCCAGGACCCTGCGCATCACGCCATGAAGACTATACAGGTACATGACTTCTGGTTGCTCTAAAGAAATAGTGAAGTAAGAAGGCATCTAGAATTTAAAAGCAGAAGCAGATATGTTACCTTTGGTGCCACTGACATTTACACTAATACAAGAAACCAGTAAAAGTTAAGGTATCTACTGTAAGTCATTATATTTGAGTTAAAGCTACAGAAATGCAGACAAAGCTCAATATGGATCTAATTTAGACATGCACAGTCCCATTTATTTCTGCAGGTGCATTAGGACATAATAAAAATCTTTTGGTTCTTACCAGGTTCTAAAATGATTTAAATGCAACCTCAGGTGCACAAAAACACAATATAACACCATGTCACTGTTTGTTTAACAAAAACCTGAGCCAAAGTGCAAAAGCATTGTGATACTGTATCTTGTAATACCACCTCATGCAGCGATGGTTTCTGCATGACGTCATCAGTCTCTCATATTGTTCTTCTTTACAGTGTTGCTTCAGTTTCTTGAGGTTTCTGGACATTTGTTTATGCACAGGAGGAGGTGCGAGCAGATGTCTGTATATACTGTATGTCTGCAGATATATATATGGTCCTAAAGCAGGACACCGGCAGTGTTCGTGCTGAACCTCACATCAAATCTGCATATAGACTGAGCCTGTGTTTGAATTCTGTTTTTATATTTAATCTTCACTCTCAAACCCTTAAACAGCACCGACTCTGCAGCTGAGAGAATAAAAACTCAGCTCTTCCATTGTCTTCATTCATGAGCTCGTCACAGTACTGTTTACTCATTAGCACATTTCCACCTCTGTCCTTAACCTGCTGCACATCCAGCTTGAACTCTCTGTACAAGACCTTTTCTCTCCACAGTCTCATAGAACTCACTGTAAGTGTTTGCCTGGGCTCCCACTACTCCCGTCTACTTCCTTTCCTGGCGTTATTTTGTATGTCCTGATACATCTAAAATAATTATGATAATAACTGTGTATTATTACCCTAGAATTGAAATAATAAAGTAAAACTGCATATTGATCTTTGAAAAAGATGTTTTAATGACTTCTCAAGATGAAACATCTATGAATGTGATGATGATGATGATAGTATTGCACGTCATGTACAGTTTTGACTGGATATGATTACAGTTCAGTTTTGGAGCACAGTACCTGGTCACTTACTGTACAGCTCTTCTTGAACTGACTACTTTGCATGTTAAAGGTCACACATTCAAATGATTCTCGTGTGCTTTCGGTGTCCGTCAGAGCTGCCTCACTCAACTGGACGAGGAGTTTGTTTTAAACCCTCTCTCACTGAGCAGCAACCTCTACCAGCACCTCAGGAGCCGAGGCCTGCTCTCACAGCCACGCTACCCGTACAGGTCAGCAACACTTGCTGTGATCATGGTCAGTCTGTGGAACCTCTGTGATTAGAAGTGAACATAAGGTGATGTGAAGTGTATAAGTGCAAGTATAAATGGAAAGGATGTATGGTCAGTACCATTGGAATAGATGTAACTAAAAGCCAGTGAAAATACAGATGAGTATAATCATATAGTAGCAAAGGTGGACATTATAAGAACACGATATTGAGGAGCTGAGCTGTTTGTGTTCCCAGGCTCCACTCACCACTAGAGGCCGCTAAAAGCACAGGCAGCAGACAGCCACGGCAGGTAAGCGTAACAGCCTTATGGCAGCGTGAAGGTCACACTCGCTTGTATGAGTCACATCACGAGTAAAGTTCATGAGTCGACATGAAGCACCATTCTTATTAACCACACTGCTGCTGTTCCCACCGAGCGTGTGCTGCAGTGCTGCCACTTTCTCGTCTGCATCACTTCCTTATTTATTCACTAGATGGCAGCGCTCACTGCAGCCGGACATGCATAAACAAGCCTTTTGGATAAATTGTTTAATTATTATTTCTGTGAGCTGTTGTACTGTATGGTGTGGTACACCGTCATCTCTAAAAACAAGACAAAAGGAGGCCACAAACTATGGACCAGAGGTTAATATTTAATGTTGCTTTGTGTTTTATAATCTTATCATTTCTTCAGAAGGACTTCCTGAAACTGCAAGTTTATTGTGAAGCAGCACTGCACCTCATAAATGTACCTGAAGTCTCCATTTAAACCTGCTTAGGTTGTTCGGGTGTAACAGGAGGATCATCGAGTCGCTCGCAGACGTGGACGAAAAGTCCGAAATTTAGTTAAAACCTAAAAGTAAAATGTTATTTCAGGAGGCGGTTACCTTATCTCACTGAGTCAGACGATTATTGTGCTTCTCATGTGAAACAGATAAAGTAGTGAATCATTCTTCAGTTTTTATTTTAGAGGCTGCCTCATAAACTCTGATTAAACGAGCTCACAGGCCGTGCTGTGCTGCTTTCTGACGCCATTTTCAAAGATAACACAGCTGAGATTAAGTGGTTTTGTATCACAAAGGGATTCTTCTAAAATAAAATGAAAAATCAGACTTTCCAGAAGATAATTCAGCTGGTTGTCAGGTATTTCAGATGTGGTCACTGCAATATTCATTAGTGTATTCAGAGTGTAGTGCAGTAGAGCGTGGTATTTCCTGTGGACTTCACAGTCTCACTTATGAACTTTCACCCTTATTTTTTTTTTTCTTTTTTATTCACATCGACTGAGGCCTGCTGCGTCCTGGGAGTGTGACTCATCAGGCTCGATAAGGCCGCCGACATGCAAATAGTTCACTTCAGCGGGAAAACACAGAGAAAGTGTTTATTCACTCTGCTTTTGCTTTGTTCTGCGTCGCGCTCTCGCTCCGGCTGACCTCACGCTTGAAGTCCAAACACGATGTTCCTCTTTGCTGCGTTCATGTCTTCTTCCTCCCCGCCTCCTTCAGAGCCTCCACCTCCACTCTTTTATCTCCTTTTTCTTTGTGCCACATAAATAAGTCTACTTGTCTTCAATATCTTTGAAATTCATAATGTGTGTGTGCGTGTGTGTCGCCTCCATGCAGCTACAAAACCATGGTCGCCAACTGGGAATGAGCAGCAAGGTCAGGGCCACCGTGGCTCCGCTGCCCTCTTCCTCCACCTCCTTTTCCTCCTCCCTGGGACCTCCTCCTGCGAAGGCCTCCCGCCCAGCTCTGAGCTTCCTCAGCAGCAGCAGCAGCAGTCGGGCCCCGGCCCCTAACCAGCAGGAAGAACATGATGATGATGATAACTCTATGCTAATACAGTAAGAATGCTGCAGGGTCAGTAAGAAAATGGGCTGAAATCTGAAATCCTGATGTTCCACTTCAAAGAGGTTCTAGAGATTAACAGTGAAGCTTAGTCAGCATCCCAGCACAAACATACACACACATTTGGCTAATTGGTCTCCACTATAAAGCTTGTGAGCAATCAGGCAGCTCATAAAGCCTATAAAGAAGGGGGGAGACGGGCTAATTTGCACGTAAATGTACACAGGAGATAGTGTGACATGCTGTGAACACTCATGCTCTGCTCCGCGCTGCGCTCTGGGTGGCTCTTTTGACACTTTCTTTCATCTCTATTTATTCTCACCGCTCGAACGGTAGTAGCCAGATCTGGTTTTAACAACTCTCTGATGCTACATTTGCAAGCGCGCATGTGTCTGCGCGAGCGTGTGAGAAAGGAAAGTTTTCGACTCGCCACCGTGCGCAGATTGCTGAGTCGGCAAAACGTCAAAATCGCACACCATAAACAATGAAAAAAAAAAAAGCAGGATAAAAGATGAAAAGAAGGGAAACAGCAGGACAATGAAAGCCTCAGTCAAAAAAAAATGGAGGGAAGTAATAAGAAGTGGCAAAAAAAAAGAAAAAAGTGGGTGGCATGTGGGAGATCAGAGGAAGATTAAACGCTGATGGATGTATAAAAAGCAGCGTCTGTGCGCTCAGCGACACGCACAGCTAAAGTCAAAAGGAAACTAGCTACAAAACTGCAATTGATGCTCGATAAACCAGACATACTGTATGTGGTGTGTGAAGACTTATAGCACACATGTGCGCATTCCTCCTTCGTGTGGCCCTTGTTGAACACAGCTTCACTGTTTTAATGAGCCGGACACAGAGAGGCCTCTCTGCTCGCCTTCACCCTCAGCCAGCGCTCTCTCTGGGGGGGGTAGATGGAGGGAAAATGATAAAATCTCCAGTGTGTTTGGTGAAAAAGTGAATATGACAACTTTGCACTGGAAAAAAAAAAAATTTCCATTGTGTGTGTGTGTGTGTGTGTGTGTGTCTGCGAGTGTGTGTCATGATAAGTTAGGACGCACAGTTTTACATTCACACTCATCCTGACAGTGATTCACATTCATACGTTAGTTAGAGATGTCCGTCGTCACTCTTATGAATTCATTTCCTGTGAATGACCATTGTCACACACACACACACACACACACACACTTACGCTCACAGGTTTAATGAGTCTCCCGCCATTCCACCCCCTTATTGAACCTTATAACATTAGGCACCACCAAGAGGCCAGTGACTTCATGGCGTTGTGATGTCACGTTACTTCCGCATTCACAAGTTACAGCAACAACGATGCTTTTGTCTGTGAGGAGAATTCACCCGGACCTTCAAAACTGCCCGCTGACATTTTCCCCCCTTTCCCTCGTTGCTCTCCGCTTTCTTTTTGATTCCTACGAGCTGCGAGGAGCTGAGTCAGCCGAGTGTGAATTTCATAAATTTGTTCAGATGGAACAACAGCAGCCTCTCTGTCCCCAGAGAGGTCAGAAGGCTATAGCCAGAGCTCTTCGGTGTGACCTGCGCACTATTAGGCACACTCCTCCCTAAATGTCACGACTGCTAGAGATCAGCGTGACATGAGCAGCAGCTGACAACAGTTTGATTGTTTGTTGATTCAACTGAAGTTTAACTGGCGAGAAAAAATGTCCCGCTCGGAAGGTGACTTTTGGGGTCCGGACCTAAAGGGAGAGCTGTTCTCTGAAAAATGTTTGTCACGGCTCGTGTTCAGCGTTCACTTTGGTCTGCAGACCTGTTTTTAAGCGAATTTGCTGTCTGAGAAAGGAAACTTGCATGCATTCATTTGTTTTTAGCTGTTTGGTGATATTTCAGTCTCTCTGTGTATAAATCTGCTTTTGATCTTTTCATCTTCTGTGGATTAATAAAATACCTTTTTGCAGGTGGATGACTGCCGTTACATTTCTGTAGGATAAAGTGCTGGTAGTAGAAAGAAGGGCACCTAACCACCTTTGACCTTTTACCTCCCACAGGCTCCCCTGCAGAATGATGGCGCTGTAGCACGTGGCTGATAGCACAATGAAACGGTGCATAAATGCGAACATGCCACATGTTACAGTAAGTGACTGGGCACTAAACAATTAAGTGCATCCAGTGTGTGGGAGAGTGTGTAACTTAAGTCTGTTGAAATGAACCCTTTTCCTGTCCCACTGGCTCTGGAAGGGGTTGCTGTTACCTCAGGATCCGCACTGGTGCTACTTTTGTTTGGTAGCTGAGCTTTATTTCATCCCCGTGGTGTCTGACATCACCAGGCACCTCTGATGGATGAGGACAGGACTGTTCCCCCGAAGAAAAAGGAAGGTAACATTATAGGAAC
Source organism: Apistogramma diplotaenia (assembly GCA_015052665.1). Classification (NCBI taxonomy): domain Eukaryota; kingdom Metazoa; phylum Chordata; class Actinopteri; order Cichliformes; family Cichlidae; genus Apistogramma; species Apistogramma diplotaenia. The sequence goes on from VOQJ01013343.1 coordinate 6,489, forward strand.
CTTCCTCAGTAACACTGAGTGAAGCTGCTTCACAGTAAAGCTTCTCTATTTGCTGCACAGCAGTATGTGACATTTAGAATCGATGCTGGGTACAAGCCTCCGTGTGGCTATCACAAGTTTGTTTGTTTTTTTAGTGTAGGAAGCAACTTTGCTCAGTGTCTCTACGTAACCTAAGTACTTGGTATTGTGTGACAATAGCAAGATAAACAAACTCAGCAATGCAAAAAAACTCAAAATGACAGTTTCATTATATCTGAGCTTGTGATTAAGCACAGCTGAACAGGTTTGTGATTCTCTATGTCCAAAGAAATGGAAAGGATGAGGCAGCGGTGAGGTGCATCATCAGTCACTGCTGTGCAGGAGACAGTTTGTTTCCTACTTTTTAACTTCTGATGCACAGTTTCCTGAGCTGTGGAGACGTGACCTTTCACTCTGCAGACGCGCCTGTTTCAGCTTGAGAATTGTGTCCCGCATGAGAGACTCTTGTGGCTCGACTGTCTAAGAATGCAATAGTATTTTTGTTTTCTGGAGCATCTGTATGTGAGGATAATAGGATAATATTAGTGCTGTGACTTCCTGTTTTATGCTTGACGTTCCATTTCCTTTTTTGCTGCAATCTGCAGAGCAGAAAGAATAATGGTTCAGACAGACTCTGCGCCTGTCTCGCAGACTGTAATGCATTGTCTCTTTCCTGCTATTGTCCTCACTTACCACAGGACTCTGATACTATACACATGGAAGAATAAGCACACAAGTCACGGTTCATATACAGGCTGAGAATAATCATCTTTCTTACCAGCAGCGCTGGGCGAGAACTGAAAGAGGAAGTTCATCTCTGTGAGGAGGAAGTGAGGAGGTGAAGTCAGAAGGTTACAGAACCTGAACTGGAATCCTGCAAGAGAAATCCGAAAGGTCTCTATACTCCTACATGTCTGAGAAGCATGCACCTTTGCATTTGTGCAAGGCTCTGACATAAAGTCGAGAGCACAAATCTGTGAAGAGCATGTGCAGCCACCCTCACTGTCAGGAGAAGCATTAAAAACATGATTGCATAAACTTTCTTTAATCCATGGAAGCTTGCACAAAAAAAAAAAAAAGATCACCACACCTCAGCTTTATGCAGATTAACCACTGAGGTTTTGTAAATGAAGCAGCATGGATGAGAAACTGCCATTTCCCTCGGGTGCTGTAGCAGTGAGTGAGAGTGAGAGCAAGTGAACCCATTTCACACACACATGACTTGAGTTAGTGTGCCCGCAAAAATAAAGCACCGGTGGTCGGCCGAGTCAAACACGAGAGGAAACCGGACGGCTTCAGCTGCAGCTCGTGTCAGAAAGGACAAATTTCATGTCAGATGCCCACAACAGAAACGCGTCGGGTTTCATGCACTGCACTGTTGAAAGAGAATGAGGAAACAACCATCAAGGTTGTGTTATATTTAAGAAGTGCAGCTGACAGGTGGGAAACTTTCAAAGGCGAAGACCAAAATAACAGCCTTGTTTGACACAAACGATGACAACTGTACATATCTAAACATTTTAAGCCCGACAATATTTTTGCCAATCATATACAGTATGCTATTAACCTGGCCTGATAGCTTCTTGGATGAAGTTGCCACTGTTACCTGGGTTACCTGGGTTTGCATCAATGCTGCACCATCGATACTGTTGTTAGAACTCATACAGGCGCCAAAGCAGGGAAAATAACTCACATAAAGCACTTTGAGTGCTCAGAGTAGAAAAGCACTATGTAAGAACTAGTCCAGTTAGCATTTACAAGGAAACAGAAACCAGGACTATTTGTTCATACTCGCAGAAGTGGAAGTAGGAGGATAACAATGCACAGCATCATCATCGGGGAGATTGCATAAGAAGTAAAACTGAAGACAAGATGCAAAAGTCACAGGTTAACAAAGTCAAACAGGAAGTATGTAACTGTCATGGTGTCTTAAGTTTGTTATTGTGAGTTTATGTTATTCAGGCTTAGCCTTTAGCATATTTTATACTGTTTATAATCTTAGGATTCCTGGTCTTAGTTATTATTTCTTTAAGGTCTGGTTTCTGTTAGCATTTACTGTTTGTTTTTATCTGATTCCTCGTCTTGTATGTGTGCGTGTAGCATCATGTATTAGTCAGGTTCTTCCTGTCTCCTTTCAGTAGTTTGTCTCCTGTGTTTTGGGTCTAGAGGTTCTGAATGTCTGATTCTGCCTGTGCCTTGCTCACCGGTTGCTCCCACATCCACATCTCTCAGTAGGGTGAACCTGGCTTTTCCACCTACTTTTGGTTTTGTTTCTGTGTTTTTGTTCAGGTCATTCCTCTCCTGAGTCTGTCACTAACTTAACACAGGCAACAACTTGACCCAGGAATGTTGAGGGAGGCCAGGAAAATGAACGAGAACACGAGGAATGAAATATCAGTCGCAAAATCTGAACTAGATTCCAGGAGCAACAACAACAAAAGAATGAGGACTTTTAAAGCTAAACTGAGAGTGTGATCATAAACCAGTCAGAGGACACCTCATAGAACGGGATCATGCCCTTCCTGAGTGTTTTCTTGCTCTTATGTTTATTATTATTGTCATATATGGGTAACAATGGCACTTCACTACCCAAATCAAATTTTTAGGTCCAAGCCCCTCAACATTTTGCATGTCAGACCAAAAGCAGTTATGCACATGAGCTCTACAACTGCCGTAGCAGGTGGTGATGCAGCCGGACAGAATCCTCCCAGTGGTCCATCTGTAGAAGTTAGTGAGTATTCTGGAGTCCACATCAACCCTCCTCAGCCCTCAGATCCTCACTGATGTTGATCCCCAGAAACCTGAAGGAGCTGACTGTCTCCACCTCTGTCCCCTTGGAGTGTGCCCTCCACCCTGCGGTCCCCACAATGAGCTCTTTGCTGGCGTTCAGCAGCAGGTTGTTGTCCCGACACCATGATGTCAGGGCTCTCACCTCTGCTCTGTAAGCGGACTCGTCTCCCTCTGAAATGCAGCCGATGATGGTGGTGTCGTCTGCAAACGATGGCGTTGGAGCTATCAGTGGCCGTACAGTCATGGATCAGGATGTACAGCTGAGGGCTGAGCACACAATCCTTGGGGGCACCGTTGCTGAGCATCAGTGTAGATGATGTGACTGTCAGTCTGCACCACCTCCAGGATCCAGTTACATAAGGAGACACTGGAGACAGCCTGAATTATGAATTATGATGACAAGAAACAGCATCTGCACATATGTGCTCTTATGGCCTGTGTACTGTGAAACTGAAAGTTTGTTTATGGACCTATTTTTTCATGGAGTTACAAACATGTCCACTTAGCTGGACACCATACGTGTGACTTTTGAACCAGAGGAATGTGTGTTTAACAAACCAACAGAAAATGATTTTGCACCCTCAGATCGACTGTCACTGCCGCTGGTATTGACTGATAAATAACAAAACCAATGCCCAATGGGGAGCGATGTAGGGGATGATGCACAAGCATTCATTGTGTTGGCTGATATGCAACTATAACAACAAAGCACACACATATAGAAGAGAACAGCTTTTGAATAACTGTCCTCTGATAGGGTTCGCCTTGTTTGTTGTTACTTGTGTACTGGACGGTGGCCAATGGCATTGATTTTAAAGTGCTTTATAAATAAAGTTGAGTTTATCTAATATAATTGTAGATACACGCCGCTGATGTCAGCCTGGGATTTATATTAGATTCATGGCTAAAAGTGACACAAGTGGCCTAAAATATGATGACACATATGACGACATCATGCACTAAAACAAATGCGGATGCATGGCTTTGATGTGTTCTAACTGCAGAGGTGTTAGCTGCAAGCTGGCTAACTAGCTAAACGACGACTGGATGGATCTCTGCCAAGCTTCTCAGAAGTCAGAGAAACTTGTTTTCCTCTGGTCTCACTTCTGTTTCCTCTCGTCTTTGGAAAGTTCGGGTAATGTGAAGGTAGCAGTTTCATTTTTCTTATTTGCTTTCTGTCAGAATAGGCAAAGGGAGGAACCATTACAGTGTGTTATTTATATATTATCTATTACATATATTTATGATTCATTTGGTTGCAGGTTTGCATATCATAGCACACCAGTTTCTCTCTCTACCAGAGCAGGTGTTTGTGAAAAAGCAAGTTTCA
>VOQJ01013343.1:10646-22643 GCA_015052665.1 Apistogramma diplotaenia
TCAGTGCCTCTTGTTGTTGGGCCGGTCCTGTTCTCGTTCCACAAGCCTGACGTGACCTTTAAATAAAGAGGCAGAGCAGGAGACCTCGGTGGGAAGAAGACACACTGTGCTGAGGATAGGCAGTGGACAGGAAGCTGTGACTGGCATGATAATAGCTAATACAGTGTGTGTGCGTGTGTGTGTGTGTGTGTGTGTGTGTGTGTGTGTGTGTGTGTGTGTGTGTGTGTGTGTGTGTGTGTGTGTGTGTGTGAACACACAGTGAAGCAGAGACCTCAAACCTGCAGATAAAGCTGTCTGGCCAAAGATAGACTCGTGTTGCTAGAAATGGTGCTAACACACCCACACACACACCCACATACAACTCTTGTCATGTCTGGCAGAGGACAGCCTGTGTGTGTTTCTACTGTGTATCAAATGTTATTTAATAACCCTAACCTGAAACAGAACGCACACAAGGGGACATGGCAGCAGGGGTGGAATCTCTGCAGATACATATTCCAACCCCGACACACATCAGCATCAACTTGCTTGTGCATTTGTGCTGAGCTGTTCTGCTGGGGTGAAAGTTCAAACAGACGAGGAGAAAAAAAGTGAAAAACGAAGAGGAAGTGACAGAAAGAGCACCATAAGATCTGAATGGTAACTGGTTTGTTGGTGACCGTGTATTGATGTTCACAAAGCAGATAAAAAGCATTGCTAGTCATCTTGGGAAAGTCTTCTGTAGAGCTGTTAAGAGTCGTGGAGTTCTGTGCGGCTGCTCTGCAGCTGGTTCACACTTCAGGAAGCATATGTGTCCAAAAGAGGCTTAATAGTCCGGAACACAAAGACCTGTAAAACCACAAGTTGATATTTTAGCACTTAGCTTTTTGAACACACTGAGCATTCAACCCATAGTGGGTGTCACTGAGTGAGCTACAGAAGTGCTGGGAGACTTATTTAAGTCATGCGTGTTCACTTTATCATCTAAGTGCACATTTATGCAGCAAAGCTAATATACGAGTACAGTGCTGTGCAAAAGTCCTGAGCCACCGCTCGTTTCTTTGCATTTTTTCTTCCCAGGAGCCACGCTGAAAGTCTTTTAAAGTATTTCTTTGGACATTGGCGGCTTTTTTATTCCATTTTCAGAGGAAGGTTTTGTTTGTTTGTTAAGCCACTTTACACTGATGTATGAATCATTCAAGCATCAAAAAGCCACCTAACTCGAGGGATGAACCAGCATTGTGTCTACACTTAACAAACACCAAAAGAGAGCAAAGGCAAAGAGCCTGTTTTAAGTTGTATCTTCAGCCACCTGTTGCACTTTTTTCACATTTCTTTAGTTGAACCTACAAAAAAATGCCAAAGATAACACAATTTGACAGGCATGAAACTGCATTTTTGCACCAACAAGGTGATTCCCAAAGAGCAAAAACCTGTCATGTCATCATCATCAGTATGTGTGGAGGAGGTCAGGAGAGAAATACAACACTGAGTGTCTACAGTCATCTGTAAAACACGGTGGAGGATGTGTCATTGTTTTGGGGGCTGCATTTCATTCAGTGGTGTCGGAGATCTTGTCAAAATTGGTGAAAACATAAATAAGTGCCATCAGATTTTGATGCAATACCATTTGGAAAGCATCTTGTCGGCAGCAGCTTAATTTTTCAGCATGTCAATGGTTCCAAACACACTGCCAGTGCAGTAAAAGCATGTATTGATGCTGCCAACTCCACCCTTTTCATGTGAACTCACAGTAGAAACCCTGGGTTGATTTAGCGAGTTGATAAGCCATCTTTGTGGGATGGCTGATTCCCCGAATGGATCCAGATAAAATAGAGACCCTGCATATGTTTTGCTTCAAAGTACACGGCCCGTATCCAGGAGGCCCTCATGAGTCTGTGCTGAGTAACAGAACAACTCGGTTACAACTGAAGTAAAGTTCAATAGAAAAATATGAGACCTGCTGTTGTTGTTTAGGTGTAGCTGAAAAGATTAGTTGGGAGTGCATGAAAATAAAATGTCTTGTGTTTTATACTTTACTGGCAGGGGCATTGGAAAGGAGAGACTGGGGAGCGAGGCGGGATTCAAACTGAGGTCTTGCTTTCTTTTCGGGGAACTGGTGCAGCTCTTTATGTCATTTACATTCATTACATTCAGGTCATTCATTTACACTTAATTAAGGGCTAAAGAGGAACCCAGAATCGGAGCTCCTGTTTTGGTGAATGACATGATCAGCTTGCATGCTTCAAATGCTAAATGAAAAAGTGTAAAACGCCTTTTTAAAGCTCGAGAGGTGGAGACACAGGAGATAAAGGAGCCATTGAAACAGGACTCAGAATAAAGGTTCGTCTCATTCGCTTTTTGACCAGAATTTGGCACGCACACACACACACACACACACACTGTAAATGTGTAAACAGCTTGTTTTGGATAATTCCAAAGAGGAAGTGTTGATCTGTATGAAAGAAAATGTTAAGTGCATGAAAATAGCACCATAGTGTGTGTGTGTGTGTGTGTGCGTGCGTGTGTGTGTGTGTGTGTGCCCTTTCCCCAGCATTTGTTATTTGCAATTGGTTCACCGGGAGTTTAATGAGAAAGACAGAAGCTCACTGCGGCGCTGTTTCTTTTTCTCTTCCCTCACTCTGTCTGAAAGGAGGAGAGTCAGAAGAGTTTGGAAATGTACTTTTAGAAATGTAATCCAGTTACTCCAGCAGCAGGTGAGGAAATAAAGACAGAGAAAAGAGAAGGATGAAGAGGGATGTCAGGGATAAAGAGCAGCAGTGGCACTGAAGAGAACAGTCTGTACCTGTCTGCAAGCCAACCAGACACAGCTTGGCTCATCCAGCCAGCATTCATCATGTCAGCTTTTTTTTTTTCTCTCCATCTTAAAATCTCTTTGTTCGAACTCTTTCGTCACCCTCGGTCCAGAAGAAACCCTCAAACACACCCCCCCACCCCCTCGCTTCCACCGTGCGTCCCTGCCGTCCTCTGACAGTATCTCTGGGCAGTTAAAATGCACGGCGTGTCCGACACAAACCAGCTCCCGTTTTAACTGTCGCCAGAGCAACCGAACAACAGATTTAATGCAGAGATGGAGAAAGGAAGGAAGAAAGAAAAGAAAGTAAGAAAGGACGTCTTTGTGCTTTTTTTTTTTTCTTTTTTTTTGCGGTTGGGCTTTAACAGTGTGATTAAGTGGTTGGAAACCGACAGAAACAACAAAAACAGAGCGTGGCAGCAGGAGAGAAGTGGAGGATGAGGTCAGACTGCTTTACTGTCCCCGTTTGGTCCAGGACAGAAAGGTCTTTTAAGCGTCTGATTGGCTGCTGGCACTGAGAGGGAAGTTGGCAATTAGCAGCTTGTTTAAAGATTCACTTTGGAGAAATAGTTAAAATTTGTGGAGCCATTTTTTATTATTAGTCATATTTACAGACAGCGCAGCTGTTTCTGACACACACACACACACACACATACTTACTACAGAGCAGGGAACTGATTAGTTTCATATTTTAGCTTGTCAATGCACAGAAATATACAGGATTAAAAAAAACAATATTGTGCAGGAAGTTGTGACTTAACAGCCACAAGAATCTGTTTCATAGATCCTGATCTACTACCTCCATTAAATCGGTTACTATGTCTTTTTTAACAGTGGTGCTTCCAGTGCAGCCGCATCTTATATTAGTGTCCTGGCCTGAAAAATGTTCATCTTCCCATTTTGGTGGGATTTAAAATCAGTCCAGAAAACACAAACAGAAAGTGACCGGTTCATTTTGGTTCCAACCTTAAATCTCACCATCACACAATGACATCGTGTCCGTCGTGTTGTCTCACATTTCGGAGAAACAAAAAAGCAGCAGTGCAAAAAAAACAAAACAAAAACATGTTTCTCAGTCACTTCACAGCCACAGCAGACTCCTTAGAAAGGAAGAGCCAAGCCACTCTCTCAGCTTGTTAAAGTCAAGCCTGTAGGCTGAGATTCTCTCTCGCCAAATCCGTTTGGTTCCTTTGTGTGTGTGTGTGTGTGTGTGTTCAAGTGAAGTGGCTGGCTCCAACCACACTGTGGCTTGGGTACACCAATTACGGGTTTGACCAGGCAAACACTCGCTCTCTCTTTCTGGAACACACACACACACACACACGTAGCTGCACTCCATATTTTCAAAAATGCAGTCATGTTGTGAGCTAATCCACTGTCGCAAATAATTATTCCAGTCTGCAGCTGGAAGAAATGTGAAAACATGCTCGGTCCCTTCAGAAAGTGCAGGCACTGACCACAGGTTTGTCTTTCACCTTCACTCGATCGCTGATCAAAGGGATCGATGTCAAATATCTCCCAGGTTGTCATATATCATGTCAGGTGATCTCAGCTTCGCTTGGTGGTGCTGGTTGCACCACACACTCATAGCCGGAGGCTTAGCTTTTGATACTTTGCTGTAGACCACCCTTCCCCCTCCTCCTCCACCTCCATACCAAATGTTGTTGTTGTTGTTGTTCACATTATTGCTGGGACCTCCATGTTTCCCGGGGGGCAGAGGAACCGGCTCCTTTCGAGCAAAAGGACCCCTGCCCGGCTTCGGAGCAGTGGTGGGCTTGGGGAACCGTGGAGGCTGCGGCATACCGTGGCCCTGGCCAAACTGGGGAGGAGATTGTCTTTGAGGCTGCTTCCCCTGGGATGGGGTGCTGTAATTCCCCTCCTGTCCTGATGGGTGCACCACTTCCTCCTGTCTCCTCTGGCTGGGGGACTCAACGTGAGCCTCGTCATAAATAGGCAACACCGAGCTCGCAGGCACGCTTCCTTTTGCGCAACCCTCCGGTTCATCGTATATGTGCTCCTGGGAAGAGGCAGGAGGTGAGGAGGCTCCTTCTGCATGACCTCCTGGAGGTCGCCTGTTATTGTTCACCGCTCTCCCGCCCCCCCGTCCTCTCCCCACACCCCCGTTCAGATTCAGTGCGCTGGTTTTCTGATTCAGCTCCATGCTGATCTGATCGTACACATGTGAGTACAGATCTGGGGGCTTCCTGTTGTTACCGCCTGACGGGTGATGATCCCCTTGGACCGCCGCTCCCATGGCGTCGTCACCTACCGGTCGTTGGCGTGGAGTGGGCACTGGAGGGGTGGATGGGTTGCTGGTTTGGTTCTGCCCTTTGATACTGTCCACTGGGTCGGAATAGAGGCAATCAGCACTCTGCGGCAGCAAACGGACTGAATCTGCTGGTTCGGAATAAAGGCTTGCATTTTCATCAGCTAAGCAAACGCCTTTCACCGCGTGTCCTTTGGGAGACCGCGGAGGTGTCCCGCCTCCTCCCAAAACTCCCAACATCAGCGGAGGTTCTGGTAAACTCCTTCCTTTAAGTCCAGTTCCACCTCCTTGCACCCTTCCTCCGTCTCCTCCCTCCCTCTTCCCAAGCACGCCGTCAGCCGAGCCCGGTTTGCTGCCGCCCGAGTCCCCGTCTGCCTCACGGCTGCTGCAGCTGCTGCTGTCGCCGCTTCCCGACGTCATGCTGTTAGAAATAGCGTTGCGTATGTGCTGAAGCGACGCTGGGCAGTCCGTGTCGAAGTTCACAGGGCTGCTGAGGCGGTGCTCCTCAGCTAGAGCTTTCTGCGAATGGATGGCCTGATCCACCAGCGTGAAGATCTCGTTGCCTTGCTTGGTCTCAAAGGTGAAAGTCCCCGGGCCCGAGTCGCACCGTCGGCCCGCCTCAAACGAAAACATCACCTGGAGGAAAAGAAAAGGTTGGTTAAGGGTGTTTGCCAAAATGAAAATGAAGCAGAAGAAGCTAGTCGCACATGTCCCAGCACTTTTCCAGTGAACATCAGTTTCAGGTTTTCTGATTCAATCTGTTTGGTAAGTTTACTGTTAAACTCTCATCTAATTTTAGCTGTTGATCTTGAGGTTTGAAGCGCCTGAGTGACACAAGACAACCTCAGACTCTGATCCTAAATATATTTCGTGACACTGAGCCTCAAACCACATGTATACAAGGTGTCATTGTTTGCACTTCCTGGGTTGTGCAGCTTGGGTTTATCCTTTGTTTGGAGGCCCTGGAAAGATTTTAGCCATTTCTCTGAGCAAAGGGTTTTTGCTGCCTGTCACAGACATATTTCACTCACCCGGTCCCTGCCGTATCTCCTCAGCAGCTTATAGGGCCAAACTAGAACATTCCTCTTGGTCTTTGGCTCCTTCAAGATCAAGACGTCATTTTCGGCTTTCAGCCAGTAATTGCCCGCGAGCCCACAGCGTTCTGAGGCCTCGGTCCTTTGAATGGTCACCCAGAACTCGTTCACTGCGACAAAAGAGGTGAAATTTTCAAGGAAATATCCGGTTGGTTTACATTAAACCCTGAGCCCAAAGGATCAGACTGCTTTGTGACTCACCCTCCTCTCTGGAGTAGTAGATGAGGTTCTCAGACATCTGCAGGTCCTGAGGTCCTCCATTAGAGTCTACAGCACTGCTGTTGCTGCTGCCACTTCCCCCCTGTTGGTCACATAAGCACAACAGACATCCAGCCACTGAATTAGGATTATCATACACTTAAACACATAGTCACACTATGTTATTTTCAAATGTGTTGCACTCTGATTTGTGTATGAACACAAGAACGTGGAGGCCGCTGAAGGAGCGAGTAAAGAGAAAAAGAGTTAGCGAGGCTGAGTGTGCAGTCTTCCTCCTGGAAACTCCCTCTGGCTTCCTTTCTGCAAATATCTGCTGTGTTCGTGTTTGTGTACATGTGTGTAGGCGCTCACATGGTATAAGCTGTGGCCTACATAGGCACTCCAGGGGCATGTGGGAAAATCTGGAGGGCTCGCACACAAACATAAAGAATTAAGCCGCATCACAGTCGATGCAAAGTTTATTGCAGCAATTCTTGAGCTTTTTAAGTGGGTTTTTTTAATTTGTGTAAATACTTGTGGGCACATCAGGGCTGCGAGCAGACCAGAGTTCAGAGAGGCTCAGTGCAAACAAACAGAACAACGAGTACCGTAGATAGAACAAGAGATAACGACATTAAACGCACACAGGAAGCCTTAAAACACACACACACACACACACATCCACCCTGGTATTAGTCACACACTGCAAAACTCTATTTCCTATAGCAAACTAAGCATCAGCCTTGCAATGCTGAAAAATTAAGCCAACACAGAAAATGTGTGAAAAGGCGCACTCCCTCGAATTTCCACTTGAGGCTCGTTAGTGAAGCGAGCCACCACCCCCCCACCCCCAAGTTTATTTAGAGAAGAGAAGAAAAACTGTAAATAAAGGAATACCTGAAATGCAATGTCACACATGGTATCCATCCAGTCCTTGGAAACAGTCTTTTCTGCTGCAAACACGTGCGTCTTATCATTTGTCTCCACACAAAACGCTGCCATGTTGTCTTTGGGACAGCTCTCTGTCAGCGCGGGGAGGATGGAAATGCACTCGGACAGGCGGATGATCTTCTTGTCCAGCTTCCTGGTTTTTTCATTGGACCCGCTCACCGAGCCGGCGCCGGCCCCGCCTCCTCCACCCAAAGGAGCGTCGAAGAACTCGAGGCGAGCGATGCCGTTTTGGCTCGCAGGGTAAAGGACAAACCAGTTCTTCTTCCATTTCTGTCGAAGCGGGGAAAGAAATTAAACATTGTTGCAGCTGAAACGTTCTTTTGTCTCTTTCATCTGATTGTCTTGGCTTTAAAACTTGTTTGGATTCAGTGATTTCAATGCATCCTGCCTTTAATGAGGCTGATACCGATATTTGGTCATTTAAAAATCCAATATTCCAATACACTGACTGATACTTTTTTATTAGTTGGTATAAATCAGTGCTAAAAGAAAGCTAATATTGCACTTAAATGTTGCCATGTGGACAGAAACACGACTGTGTGAACAGGTGACCTTTTTGTGGTTTTTTTACATTTTAAATACAACATGTATCATGTTTACTTTCTTCTGAACATTTCTGTCACATTTTTTATTCACTTATACTGTTCACTTTGTGTTTAAAAACACAAATTTTCCTACCAAGTAGAAAGTGGGCTGAGTTTAAAGTAAAAGAGAAAGTTGCAGGAGTGGGTGGGCAGGCGGGACGCGTAGAAAAGGGAGAATTTTTAAACAGAAACGAGATGTGATTGACTTTATCCTGTTATCATCTGTCAGGGGAGCTAAAACCCACTGGCATGTGTGCTTGTTCTGAAGCGAAATACAAAACTGTCCACAAATGATTAAAATCTGATGAAGGGTAAAGTTAACATTCAGAAAACCTGAGTCAAAATGAGATTTCCAGGCCTTTCTTTTACCTTCTCTGTAGTCTGAGGTTTAATGTAGGAGGCATTTGCTGATGAATCGAATGCAGTCTAACTCCAATCTGTTGCGCATTGCTTCCTTTTTATTCAATCAACAGCAGACGCAGACCACAGCATCAGTCATGATTGCTCATAGAGAAAGATCAACTCAAAAGAAAGCACTCATCTAGAGTTTACGGACAGATTAATTTTGTATATTAAAAGCGTTCGGAGTGGCTCATTTTAACCGAACTGCTGCATCTGTACATCAGTTTAGGATAAAAGAAAAATATCATGTTGAGGATGAATTTTCCTTCACTTTTCTTTTTAACCGTGTAAAGAAACGTGCCTGCTTTATCATTAGTCTCCCAGAGTAAAAATAATGACCCCCGTCAAAATTCGATGACAGGTTTATCATTCCTCCCCGAGGCCAGCGGTGAGGAAGCAACAGCTAACAATCATCTCTTCCTCTACGAACGAGGACAAAACCAAACCACATGACACACGAGCCGGCGCCGAACAATGAGAAACTCAGCAGGTGTACGAGACCCCAGACGTTCACTGCTGAAAATAAACACGGTGACATATGAGATTACGTGCGGTCGTTACCGCGATACCCTAAAGTTAGTGATTATCAAAAAATAAAACGACGACACAGAAACTCAGAATTTGCTTCGTCCTCTTTAGAAAAGTGCATTTGAACGTTTCTCCTCAGAAAGTGTCTGTGTGTGTGTGTTTTTCCCTCCATTCGCTCAGCGGGGCGGATGCTGCGTGACAGTCAGAGAGCTGAGCTTGTAACAGGAAGGTCAGGGGGTTTTAAAATCCTTCGGCCAGCAGGGAAAATCCAGCCGAGGTAGATGAGAAACACTGACACTACAGCTTCAAGTCCTCAAATGTTCCCTGATCGCTGATGAGAGAAGAACAAACTAAAAAACATCATTAAGCACATTGGAAACACACATAAGGGTTAATAATATTACGATAGCTTCATTCCATTCGAGTGTCTCAGACAGCCGTGGCAGTGTGAGCGTGAGTCAACAGGAATTATAACAGGATCCAGAAACTGAAGACATTTAAAGGAATTCAGCCAGTGTCAACTTCAGTGTGAAGTAAGTTTCCTACAGTGACCTGCAAAAGACCTGCAATACTACAATTAAACGGAGATTTATTTATACAATATTTACATATGAATCCACATCACGTTGTTTCTGTTTCAGCTTTATTCTCACTCTCGCTGACCAACCACACGCTTGAGCGGCTGTGGGTCCGTGCAGGTAGGAAAAACACGCTTCGCATCTGCCAAAATATAATCAGCTGTGTTGTTTTATTTTTAACTTGTGTGCATTAGTAAACAAAGAACAGGAAGTCTGGGCCTGAACATCTTCTGGCTACACGAGAAGCTCCTAAATACTTGTCCCAAGCAGAACTGCACCACATCACATCACCCACAATAACACCGGTATAACGTTTTACATTGCATAGTTGTCGCATCATGATGCGTGTTTACGTTCCCTGTTGTGTCTGACACCGAGAGCATCGTCATTTGGTAAAAAGGGAGCTACTTCTGCTTCAAAGCTACAAGCAACCGCTTTATTTCACCACTGAGTTACAACCAGGCTACGAAGGCGCGCGAGGAGGAGATGCCGGCAGCTGGTGACGTGCCACCCAAATAAATAAATAACAAGCAGCTGGTTAAGAAAGCTCGACCCAAGTTGCAACACTGCAGAAATATATTTTCAGTTGCAGCTTTATTACGTGGCAGTACAGTGCAGCTATTGCGCAAGTGCTAAGCAGTTATTCCATACTTTGAACTTCCTGGGAAAACACTACCCAGGCTACGTTTGTGCTCGCAGTTCACGTCTGCTGTGTCACCACTATTGCAAACAGTGCCTTTGATTCCTGTGCTGTGTCATCAATGACAACAGCTCATTGGATAACGGCCTTCATTGCTATTTTTTTTATATTTGTTACAATTCTGAGACTTTTTTTTGTATCACCCACCCCTTAGTTCTTAGAGGTCAAGCCAAGCAGACTGGTGCAATTCTCAGATTGATTCAAATCTTGAAATGCATAAAGAAATGTCATAATTGAAATCTCTGATTCTTTGATTGGACAAACAGACAGTGTTTGGATGCTCTACATAAGGAAATGTAGCAGAAATACCTGTTAGGACAAGTAAAAGACCTACATTCAAAATATTCAAAATAAGTACCGTAGCTTCTGTAAGTGACAAAGGACTAAAGGATATTTCCCCATGAATGTAGAGAAGAAGAAATGCAAAGTAGCATAAAATGAAGTGACTCAAGTAATATAAAGTACTTCCTAACTATACTGAACTAAATGCTCTGTGCATATTTACTGTCAGCCATTGGTTTCTGGTGCTGCATGTCACTTCTTCATTATCATTTACAGCATGGAAATAAGAGACGTGAGTCAGTATGTAAAGGTGGAATTATGGTATTTGCATGATGCACCAGATACAACTACAGCCACAGGGTTCACGTATGAGCCCAACCAACAGGGTCCTTTAGTTGTTCTCCCTGAGGTGGGGGGACAGCCCCTGCAGGGGACAGCCTGTCCAGCTGCTACAAGAAAAGATGCATGCAGGTGAAAAAGACAGGTGCATGCATTCAAGAAAACAACCTCAAACAAATTTCTCTCTCTCACACACACACACACACACTCTCCAACCCTTAAAATTAACTGCCAAAAAGGACAGGAAATGTGTGGGATTGTCATTACCCAGGATTCTCTTTGCTTCCTTCATCTGAATCCAGGTCTGCCTCAGTGTGTGTGCATGTGCGTGTGTGTCTGTGCGCGTGAATCTCCATCTGTTTGCATTGTTGTTATTCCCAGGCTGTTGCGAACAATATGTACCTTTGTACAAGAGAATGTACAAGAGAAGGGAGCACCGTGATCAGCACTAATTACAATGTGATATAAGTGAGTGATAAACATGAAAAGGATGTGAAACTTTAAACTGTGTGTGTGAGTGTGTGTGTGTGTGAGTGTGTGTGAGAGAGAGAAACAGCTGGTCCATATAAGGCAACCAGCCGTTATCAGCCGCTATTACACAGAGTGGAAATTATGCAAACGAGACGTATCTGAGAGACGGAGCATCACTTCCTCACTCATGTCCTGTCCGTTTGAAACAACTGGAAGAATTTATCGGGAGCACGTGTGCTTGTGTTATTTGTCTTACATGGCCGATACTCGCCTAAAAGTCATGGACCATATCTAAAACTTTATTACCTTTAGAACCTTTTAGCATTTAACGGACTTCCATCATCACCTGCCTCAGGCTAGGCTTCGGATCAAGTGCCTTTGAGCTATGCCACCCTTGTCTGGTATTATAAACATGGGAGAGCTTGTTTAAGACAGAATGAATACAAATGCAAGAAAATGCAGGCCTTTTTCAGTGGTTGGATGTCTTTTTGTTTGCTTAAAGTTTACTTTCCTTTAGACAGATGGCTACATCTAACCAGCACAAACACGTGAGCCTCTTTATCTATCATAAAGCCACGTAATAACCTGCTTCACCATGCTCTCCCTGGCCACAGACAGTGTGGTACAAGCAGGGTCAGTGTGTGTGTGTGTGTGTGTGCGGTTTTCTGTGGGTGTGTTTGTTTAAGCATGAAAGTCTGTTCGTATCATGCCGTGTTTTGCCAGTAATGTGCGCTAAAGGGAATCTGAAAGAAAACAGAGGGCCCTCTGTTTGTGTGTGTGTGTGTGTGTGTGTGTCTGTGTGTGTGAGTG
>VOQJ01013344.1:0-14266 GCA_015052665.1 Apistogramma diplotaenia
GGGGACGCCAGAACACAAAGACTGGCTGAGCCGGCTGAAATCTGTAACAAGATATTAAGAGTTTCAATATTTAAAGTGAAAGCAAATAATAGAAAACGCATGACAGCCACAGAGCGGCGAAACCCTGTCTCCAATTTAGGCCAGTATAATATCTATTTATAAAGCGAAGGCGCGCTGCAGAGGAGGCTCTGGACCTGATTAGGCCTGTAAACGCTTTTGGAGGTACTTATTTACTTTTTGGTCCGTCTCGCTGCTTTCACCGGCTGTCAACACGACGTTATGGGGAGCACTTTCGGGGGGGGTGCCAGTAAAGATGGCTTCCAGGTAGCGCCTGCAGAGGGGCGTGCTGATTATGTGGTCGGCTAATCCTAAACGCGCCTCCGCCCTCGCAGGCTTCTGGCTGAAAGCAGCAGCTCTGCACTGGTCAAGGTTAAAGTTGTGTTAAGTGTAGTAGTAAATACAATTTTCTGGTGGTTAGCGAGCGACCACAGGGGCCAAATTCTTTGCAGCCAATCTGATAATATGGATTTGTGCTTTAAAGCTTTCTCTGACTAAAGGGGGGCTGGGGGGGGGCTTTCTGAAAGGTTGAACAACTTCTGTCAATAAACACTCGGCATGTTTCTGTGAATCTGCTGGAGAGTAAAGCTGAGGTGCTGCCTGTGAAGCAATGATGTGAGGCTGCCGTGACACTCAGCTCATGTTCACCTCTGATGTGACCGTGCACGGCCGCTGACAGAGCACAGCCTCCCGCGTGCACGTCTGATCGGAGCTCTGCAGGAACAGAAGGGAGCTTACATTACAGTCAAAGACAGTTTTGTTTTGTTTAAAAAAGGGTTGAAAGTTTCCTGATATGATGCAACTGATGTCAGAGGAATTTATGATGTCTAGACGAGCTTCTTCAGGAACTATATGTCTGCAGGAAAATATGCAGACGTTGAAAATGTGTGTAATTGGAAAATGAGGTGGAAATGATCACAAAATAAAATCCTGGAGCTTGATTTCTGAAGCGTAATGCCGGATGAGGCTCTCCAGCCCCTGTGAGTCATCTCTTTATGGTTCACTTGCTTCACTTACGAGCTGATAATATTTCATATAAACTCTCAAGTTAAAATGATTAAATCCACACAACTGTTATTAGACTCTTCATGACCTCATCATCCTGTATGGTGGACGACTAAATTAAGAAAAAGCTCCTCTCGCCATTCAGATTCTTAATTTCGCTTTAAAGCGACGCCCTGAACCACAGGCCGGCCCCACAGCTCATTACAGGCTGGGATTGCAGAAAGTATTAGAGTATTATTGTAAGCTAATCGATGTATTATTAACCTAAATTCATGCAGCTGTTATGCCGATAGATGAAATTTGCTTGCAGTTTTTGGCAAAAGTGAAAATACGATAAGCAGTTCTTAGCAAAAGCTGAACTCAGCGTTTGTTTCATCACAGCTTCAGTTTGTTTTCAGAAAGTTCGGCTACAATTAGAGAGCCGCGTCGCGCGCCTGACTCAGATGCAGAGGGCTTGTTGCTTGGACCCCTCCCTGTGCTGTCAACAGCATCCTTTCAGCCCGAGAAAAAAGGAGCTGCAGCAAAATGGGCCTGTGACTAAGCGCAGCTCAGCCGGTTCCTCTGCACTTTTGTTTTTAACATTACAGTTGCATTCGAAGCCACAAATTACTTTAATGGGCGGGCATGGGTCTGCTCTGCAGCACATAAAGTGACTCAGGCTTATGGAGATCCCACATGTGCAGGAACATATCAGCACACAGGAACTGCCATCTCTTTCTTTTGCGTTTCTAATGAAATGAAGCGAGTGTTTGACTTCATCACGTGTTGGTCAGAGGAGCTCTGAGGATGAAAAGCGAATCTGTCCTCCTCGCTGGATCTTCACGTCATTACGAGAAACTTTAATCGTGCTCCAAACATCCTCATGGCCCATCCTCCTTCCCATAAGCAATAAAGAAAACACTTAATTACGGTGGAGAAAGAAATGCAGATAATGATAGGATGTGAGCGGCTGCAGGCTATGAAATGTTTTCTGATTCTCCATTTTCCCAGAATTTTTTTTCTCCCGACTTGTTTACATACAGCTAATTGTCATTGCTGCAATAAAACATGTTTTTTGGGTTCTTCTTCCCTCCCCTCAAACATAACTTCAACCGCAGGGGATTGATTTTTGTGGAAACAGCATTTCAGAAATGGCATTTTAGTTTTCTCTCAGACTGCTCATCGGGGGAGCAAATGAGTGACGCTGCTGCAGTAATGGGCCACCTAATTGTGCTTTTCTCTTCAGAACTGGGGGGGGTGGGGGGGGGGGTGCAAATTTTTAAAAAAAGTATCACTATGACAGAAATATTAGTCAGACATCGTGGGAAATATCTGCAGCCTGAGCCGCTCTGATACACCAGTTAGCTTAGCTTAGCTGCCACTCGCTTCATCTTACTCAGAGAAACTGAAGAGACGACAGTTGGCATTTTGTGGTCAGATGCTGTGTCTTCTGAAAGGCTCAGCGACGAGGAAGACTCAGCGACGAGGAAGTCTCAGCGTCTGAAACAGTCTCCCCCCACCCCGTAAAACCCAGCACTGCTCGACACTTTTCTCCCTTCAGTGTGTTTCCCAAAATGTTTGGCTGCTGATTTAAAAAAGGACATTTCCTAAAATTAATTTAGATTTACTATCTACTTCCTCCCTTAATTTTATTTCTGTTTGTCTGCATTATGAAACCTCATGCAGAATTAAGATAAGCATCTCCTGTCCCTGCAC
The DNA here is from genome assembly GCA_015052665.1 of Apistogramma diplotaenia. Classification (NCBI taxonomy): domain Eukaryota; kingdom Metazoa; phylum Chordata; class Actinopteri; order Cichliformes; family Cichlidae; genus Apistogramma; species Apistogramma diplotaenia. The sequence continues at coordinate 2,758 of VOQJ01013344.1, forward strand.
TGCAGCAGCTTTGTGCCCTGAAGTAAACTTCAGGAGCCTGTACTTTCTCTGCAGCTGCTCACTTCTGTATTATTTCAGTAGGAAACACCATGCCAGGGATTCCCCCTCAGCTGTGCAGCAGAAGTGGCCCCTCCATCCCTTCTCCTTAGTCTGTCTGCACTGAGGTCACTGCGTCTGCTGCAAACGCGTTCTCACGATCGCGGCCGTCACGAGCGTGAACGTACAGACGGGCACTGACACGCACAGGCCCGGCTCCTCCCCGCGCTGACTCAGAGAGGAGCGGTGCATTTCAGCATGATGACTGTGACGTTGTCCCGCTGTAAATGCTGTCTGACCTCACCATAATAGCTGGTCAGGACTAACATATGGTCTCCTGATGCCTTAGTCCAGCAGCATTACCCACATGGTGACTAAACACACAGAAGGCTTAACAGAAAAATATCAGCAGCCGCCTTCGTGATTTTATAAGGTGCTGCAAGCTTACAAAAACATTTAACCGACTACTGTGTGCTGCGGTTACTACTGTAACGTCCGGACTCAGAGTTTGGAACCAGCATTTCCTGTGAGGCTGTAAAGCTCTCAGAAAACCTTGAGTGGGACCTGGAACAGATTTTCTCTCTGACATGAGATGATTCAGAGGTTCTGATCTGAGGCGGAGTCTTCAAGCTCTGCATGAAACAAATGGATTCATCTCAGCTACGCGTAGATTACATTCAGCTTAAAATCAGTTGTGATCATCAAACTGTTCCATCCGTCCTGCCACGAAACCACTTATCAAATCATTAGCAGGCCTGAGCTGAAGGCTGTTCCTTCAGGTGAGAGGCAGTGGACACCCTTATTATTCGTGTGAGTTTTTCCTTCCCACGGTCACCAGCTCACAGGGGCTGTTTTTGACTGATGGGCTTCTCTCTAATTATTGTCTTTATGATATGAAGCTCCGTTGTGGAGCTCGTGACTCCTACTCACATTCACAGCTGTCTGCTTCCAAACTGCAAATCCACATTTTTAAAGATTATAGTCATAATTTTAGCCAATTCGTCTTGTGTCTGCATCCAAACAGGAAGTTATTTCAACCATTTCCTGTTGCACTTCCCGACCCTTTGTTATCTATTAAAGCTTTATTTTGGTTATCTTCGTCTCCTGCTTATCTGTTTCTTTAACTGTTAACATTTCCTCTTAATTCCAAACCAAACTGTAATCTAATCTAACCTGTGCCCCCCCCCCACAGACACACACAGACTAGGGTTCCTGTGTGTGTAACAGGATCATCCACTTGTTGTAGCTAAGGCGACCTTCGAGCGTACTCGTCTGATCAAAGTGAGTTCTTCTATAGTGTGACAGCTGAACGTGTTAACACTGCCAACCTGGCATCAGCCTGATGGACGCGAACACAACTTTTCCCCTTTAATCAGCGTGATGACATAAGAGGCAGACAGCGAGCCAGTCTTTCAGTCAGTATGAAGTTTGATTAACCTAATCACCAGGCAGCCCGACTCGAGGCTGCTGATTGGGTTTACAAACGCTCCTTGTCATCGTTGTGTCATTAGCTCGTCGTTAGCTGCGGCCGCCTTGACGTGGAGCAGCGACGTGCCGGGCGTAAACACAGCAATCAGAGGATTAGAGAGCAGTTACAGCAAAGCCTCAATGGACGCCTCAGGCTCTGAGTCAAAGAAGGGAAAGTCCTGCCTTACTGTGCAGCTCCACGTGGCTGGGGTGCTAACTGTGCACGGGCAGTGCCACTGCTGATTAGTGATGGAGAAGATGAGAGGAAACATTCAGTCACTTCAGACCCACGGATGGTTTCCTGGACTCCAATTATACCAAGTACTTGACTGGAGCAAAGACTTGAATGGAGGGACTCCACTGAAAATAAGTAGGTTTACTTAATCTAAAGCTGGGAATCAGCCCAAAGCAGAGACGCGGTGCTGCAGGCGACTCAGCGACTTCTGCAGCCCAAAGACTGGCATTTACAGATGATTCACTTTCTTTTGATTTACTTTGTAATCAATTGGAATGACTGACAATAATCACTTACAGTGCACAAGATTACATTTATGAGAGATGACAATATTATGTATCCAAGTGCTTTCCAGAACTACTTGGCTCGCAGGCCGAGGGCCACCACACCCTTGTTTCCTCACGATGAAGAGCCCAGAGGGCCCGGCGAGTACTTTCCAGAAGTCGTCTCCACGTCTGCAGAGGAAAGCAGCGCGGACACTTGTCAGGAAACCAGCACTGGGTTCCTGCTCAAATCTGGTTGAGTTCTGCAGTGAGTCAGATGCTGCTTGGAAGGCTGACCCTCTGAACAGGGAAATAAATGCAAATTCAATATTTGGGGGCTCTTTGAAGTCTCGCTGCACATGAATGAGTGTGACAGAACCTGGAATGACCCCTGAGAGAGGAGCCGAGACAGACAGACACCGACGACCTGAGAAGTTAAAAACTCGTACGCGCGTGCGTGCACGTGCACAGAGCAGTGATGACTAAGGCTTATGAGTCTAAACTAATAACGACAGCTCTGCAGCAGCGTCACGTAAACTGGCATCGCGCTCGTCAGCACTCATATGTTGCATACCTTGCCATGTTCCCTCACAGTTTAAAGTCAGCTCGTCTCAAAAAGTAAAACATGTGGCTTTTGTTGCAGCGAGGAATGAACAACAGCATTCCAAGTGCCGCCACATCAAAGCTTTCCCGCGCCGTGGGGCTAAACCAGGGCAGACTGTCTTGCTCGCCCCTCCTGTCACGACTGCCACTAATTAACAAGATATTAAAAGTGACACTTGCTCTTCATCAGCTACGCTCCTCGTCAGTTTTTAAACATGTAACACTTTTCTTTGAGCTCCGTGGAGTGGGGACCGCCACACAACACGCACAAAGAGGCATTGTCTGCTGCTGAAAATGTGGTTTACAGCCTCTGCTGTAATGGCTCGGTGGTTGCTGGAAGCCATGTGCACTTCCTAATATTCGGCTCACATGCGATTTCATTTGGAGAAAAGAGCGAGCTTTTCGGCTTTGCTTTTGTGCGAGCGGGACGCCTCACAACTTATTTTCTGAGCTGACAGGCTCGGGCTCCTCTGCCCCCTCCCTGCTCGTCACCCCCTTTTCCCCTCTCTGGTGGCGCTACTATATTCGTGTGGGATCTCCGGCGATGGCAGGGTAGACGCAGGCTGCGTTGCCAGTCAAACGTGTTTGGGCTGTCAGACTGAACGGCTTCCAGCGCTGCGATCTGTCTCCTCTCCTCGCCAGTGGGAGCTGTTTGATCTGACAGAGACTCCATTAGAGACACAGGGAAGTTCAGCTGCTGGGAGGTTGGATGGCTTCAGCAGTCAGAGTAGCAGCCCAGAGAGGAAAAGGTTTGCACACACAGTCTGGTTGCAATCTTGGTGTCTGTGCTGTGTATCTATAAATGTCTCTGAGTATTACTTGTCCTTCTAGTAGGTGTGTGTGGTGACACAGCCGGGGCTGACATATTTCGGGGGCTCTGTTGGGCAAAGGGGGCGATGACGCGGTGGCTAATGATATCATAAACGTGCGTCGCTGCCATGCTGGGACACACAGAGGGAGGGAGAGAGCTTATTCGCTGAGGCAGTATGAAACGAAGCAACTAAACGGTGGCGTTTTTTTCTGCGCGCACACACACACACACACACACACACACACACACACCATAGTTTGCCCTCAGTCTCACGGTGGTGATGACCTCATAAACCGGAGCCACAGTCCAACACAGTGGAGTGGATGTTGGTGTCAGCGTGATGAAAATGGTAGGCGATGGCTTGCATCAACGGTTGAGCCACAGACCGTCACTGCAGCGCCTGAATTTAATGCAGCTGCAGCTTGCAGTAATCAGGAGCAGCTCAGCTCGCAGAGACGACTCAGAGTGAGATTAGAGGAGCAGGATTGGACTTGTGTCACTATCACCTGCTTGCACCATGCGATGGCTGTTAAAACGGAGAAGGGAGAGTGACTTGATGTGGCTCCTGTGAGAGATTCGTGTGCAGATCTGCGAGCGGCAGCTGGGCTCTGGCACCGGGGCTGCATGGCAGTTAAACTGTCACAGGCAGGAACTGGAAATCTTTTGCAGAAGGTGAACGCGGGAGCATGACAGCAGCACAGGTGTGTGTGCGTTTACCCCTCACAAGGCTACGTTTGCTCGTCTCTCTTCCCGTCTGCCCACGACGAGCGGTTGTCAACATTTCAGCAGGACACATTTGGCAGAGTCGAAGCGATTCAGGACCGTCTGTGTGTGCGCTTGCTTGTGCGTGTGTGTGAGAGACTGTAGGGGGTGGGGGTGCTGTCACTTTGGCAACGCAACTGCACATATTGCAGCGATTACCACAGCGGAAAAATGTTTTTCTGCAACATGCAATTACTACAGATTACAGATTGCCGTCCTTGCATCAGAAGCTCTCGCCAGAAAAGGAGAAACACTGTGCATTTGTGTGCATGTGTGTGTGTGTGTGTGTGTGTGCGCGCCGTTACACACAAATAGACAGAGACACAGAGACAAAGAAAGATGAGAAATGATTATAGCTCACACTAAAAACCACAACTGAAAAAAGGGGGGAGTTGACGTATTTATGGGACTCATTTAGATTTAAAAGTCATACTGACTTACTCGGGTAAATAAAGGAGGAAAAAATTCAATCTGTCCTTCAGTAAAAGTAGAGCAGAGAACATTTCTAGGCCTTCGTCCATCACCAGCAGCATTATGAGAAATGTACACCGGTGCTCTGGTGGAGTATACAAGCCTATACGCCACAGTTAAAAACTTTACATTTTGTTCCATGTTACAAATCAGCCTGAATATCAAAAAGCTTCCTTCAGGTCAAACTAAACAATATAGCCCAAAAGTGGTGCCCCACAGCAAGGCAGGGCCCTATTTACAAACCCACCAGATCAAAACTCACCCCAAAAGTGCTCCTATAATAGCAGCGGGGCCTTTTGGTGAGCTTACCATCCAGTGCTACTTTTAGTGGCTTTGCAAAGAATAAACAGGCCTGCGAACCACATCACAGGCCTCTGACTGTCATCGCTGGGTGAGTGTACCCGACGGATGATGTGAGGGCGGAGCCACCGTGACACCGAGGTTTACGGCGCGCGCCCCCACCCCACTGCCTGGCTTGGGGATGGGGTGGAATGCCACTGAAAGGACAGGGAGGGGGCCCGACCGCGCTCGGTGACCTTTCAGGGTCTCTGAAGCAGATGCACTGCTTTGCTGCTTTTTGATGTGCTGATCAGCATGTTTCATTCATACATGACATTGTCAGGTAGCAGGCTGCAGAAGTACAAACTCGTGATGCGAAGCACATCATATCATGATTGAAAGCATCACAAAGACCGGTCACATGTGACCCCGTGTAGTTAACATGCATGCTTAACTTTTATGCACAAACTGATCTAAATGCATTGATTCTATTGGCTGTTCAAGAAAACAGAAACATTAAATATTAAAATGGCTTTCAGCTACTTGTGCACCGACACTGGAGCCTTTCATGCTTGCTGGGAATCATCACATTCACTTTGTGACATTTGTGGATGATGACTGCACGGTCTCAGGCCGGCAGGTCAGGGGGTCCTCGTCTTCCTCTCACTTCCTTCTTTTACTTCTGGGTGCTTTTATTTTTCAACATTTTTTAAATGATTTTTCTTTGCCAAAGTCTGTTTCTCGGGGTTTGTTTTCCCTGTAATCACTGACGTGGACACGTGTTAGAAATGTGAGGCTATAGTTTTAATGTTTGTCCTTCAGCAGCTTTCTAATGTCACAGCGAAACAAACAGCAGCGTGAAAACACCTGTCAGACGAGCGAAGCATTCCTGTCATTTCTTTCCCCTCTGATTAATGACTTCATGAGACCATAAATGCGTCTGCAGTGTTTTACTGCTGTAGTCATTTTAAATAATTTAATATTAAATATAACACAACAGAGTTTCTACAGAAAATAAATGCATCGTGTTGATTCCTTTGACCTTAAATATTTATAGGAATGAAGCCATTTAATACGTTTGCTGTAACAGGAATAACTTAATGTGACCGATTGGAGTTTAATTAAAGGTATTTTAGACTTATCATATAATTTGAATGTTAAATATTAAATTATGGTACTGCAGATGACAGTTTTTTTTTTAATTTACTGAATATAAAATATTAGCCCGTTGCTGTTATTACAGTGTGATTTTAGTGTTTCCACCATAATCATTCCTGCGTTCGTTAAATTTAAAAAAAAAGGACTGCAGAGCATCAACGCTACCAAAGTCATGATGCAGTCAATAAGGAATGAAGTGTCCGACAGACAAGCACATGCTTGGTAGGTCTGAGAATGAATGTAGTCTTTAAGAAGCCCATTTACATTCAGCAGACAGAAATAAAAACATAGCTGGAGTCGTCCCCCAGCAGCCATTATGCTGCTCAATTGATTCAGGAGGCTTTAATAAGCCCTTGGCTCCACTCTGCACCTTTTTCAAAATGTATGCAGAGTATTAAAGATGCATGAGATGAATGTGCTCATTGTCTTCTCTGGTGACTGCCGCATCACAGCTCATCATGCTAACACAGTAATTAGCTGCTGGGTTTGGAAGTGTCACCGTTCCCTCCATCATCTCTGGGATCAAATGTACTCTACATGCCTTCCAGGATCTGAACCTGGGCTCTGCTGAAGAAAACTATAGGAATGAAAATAAAAATAAAGACCTTTTGGGTCATTCGGAGCTCAAACAGAGTTTAAGTGCACAGATGCATTCCAGCCATCATTAAAACCAACACAGACGACCTCGCCGGAGAAAACCCAACATACAAATTTATGCGATCAAAACTGTTCAATGTGTTTCCCATTTTCCTGCCCGAACATCAAAATGGACAAAAATGACCGCCAATTGTGATGTGCTGACACGTTCTGTAATCAAGATTGGAGGAAGAATCAGGCATCAGAGCGGCGAGAGCCCCAAACCCAAACAGTCTGAGCCCACTCACTGTTGTTTAAAAGTTTCTCCATACACTCGTGTATATAAACACTCTGACGCTACAATATGATTTGGCTTTGAGGGCACCGGCACAAATGGCTTTGGTGACTTACATCATGCTTAGAAGTCTAATCACAGACACTCTTGTCATATCAAGCAGAAAAAGTCCATTTCATAGCGAGCTACATTTCCAGAAAAAAGGAGGAAAAAAAAGGGAGGGAAGGGTAAACAAGCTTGGCGTTCCACAGTCACCACAGAATTCATCATTCATACAAAAAAATACCCCAAGTCCCAAAGTAGAGCTAATTTAATCCAAGAGGAATAAAACTCCATTTCATAGCAGTCGTCCATTCAGAACACTCATGTTTCCACCGAGCAGAAACCCCCGGCTGAAACCCGAGCAGACACTTTTCGGAAGGAATGCATTCGGTGGGTTGAGGGCCAAAGCTTGCCCTGTAATTTGTGAATGTACAGAAATGTGTGACCGCCGCAGCTCCTCTAAAGATAGAAATCTTTGTCTTATGTCATCGCTGAACCTCAAACTATTTCTAATTGCCCCCATAGCCCCCTTTTCCAAATGAATAGCTACCCATCCAAAGGCTTATGTGTGCAGGTCTGAAAATAGCCGGGGAGTTTACACAACTAATAGATCATATTCAGGAAAAAAAAAAAACTTTAAAGAGATCTCAACATATCTGAGACGGTCCCCGTCTTCAAAGTGGCACTGAAAGTGTGCGGCTGGCATTCAGAGGCAGGTATACCTGTACAGACCCCAGAGGCGCTCCTGCTCCTGCGCCTTCAGGGATCACACTCCTGTGAGTCTTTACAATCTGACTCATTCCCCATAAAACCCAAAGTAAGCAGGGTTTCCTTCGCCTTTTCACAGCAGAGTGTATTTCTTTGTGGAGGCTCCAGAAACTTTTTTATTTTTACTTAAATCCCTAAAACGACCCGTTTCAGATCGGTTTTACTGCGCGAGGCCACGCAGCAGCTCTCGGGCCCCGATTCACAGATGAAGGCAACTTCTGAGCCACAAGTTTTCACAGAGCGACCATCAATAAACAAGGATGTGATTTCTTGATTTATATCTGAGGGATCCGTTTTCTTTTTCTCCTGCAGGATCTTATGTGCGGAGGCCTTTTTGAGGTGGCTCCTGGTTTCACGTGTCCTCCAGGAGTTCGGTCTTGATTTCAGGCTCAGCCCACTCGGATCATTAAAAATCGTTCAGGGGCACGGCGGGCTCCGTGCTCAGTGCCGGTGCGGCTGAAACTGTAGAAACTGCAGGTTGAAATGCGGAGGTCTAAATGTGACAGGCGCCCGGAGCGCACATTAGGGCTGAGTGGGGTATAGCTGAGGCGTGTGGTCACGTATTAATAATGAACCAGGGCAGGAGGACGACTAAAATACCAGCAGCACTGTCATGGTCCCGGGCGGCCTGTGCTTTAAAATAGAGGCTGCATGAGAGCTGGTGTGATCACACACACAATGTTTTTAAGCTGGTGGAGCTTCTGTCACACAGACTCAAAGAAATCATTTGTGCTGCTGGTTTTGTGAATCAGAGACGTGTGATGTGATGCTGGTGGCTCTGCTAACATTTGTTTCTCACGTCCAACAAACTTTTTCTCAGCTTCACCGTGACCCTCTGAACCGCAAAGAACGAGCAGCCACACACACGAGTGTAGGGCGCCTTAATCCTTCAGGCCTGAGAAGAGAGCTGCACACAGGTGGAGTTTCACAGGCTTCGTTCAGAGAAGTGCTGTTTAGCAACACCTGGTTGGCATCCTGCACAGACTTTGTAAATGTTATGTAAATATTAATGAATCTGCACACCGATCGGTGATGTTTGCTGACAGCTGCGTGGAAATAAAATCATTCACACGATTTTTAAGTGCATAAAATTTTGAAATGACATATTTTAATCTAAGTGCTGCAGCTCTGATCACTGCGGCAGGAAAGACTGAGGGAAACCGCTCCCACGAGCACCTTAAAATAAACTGCGCACGCGATGAAAACTGTATAAAAATATATTTTCCCTGAATTTAAATCCCTAATTACTGACTTACATTTTGTGTCATTTTAAATTAAAGCCACTAAGTGTGCCGCTTCCTTTCCTGATCGATCACAGCTCACCTGAAACAGATTTTTTTTAACGATGTTTAAGAAAATGTTTTTAAAAGGAAAAAACGGAACCAATTAAATGTCTAAATGTTTTATTTAAACGCGCCGTTCGTGCCTTTTATTCATCTCACGGCTTCGATGTGCAGCATTCAAACGAATAAATGTGAATGCTCTAATAATAATTTTATTTCCGACGTTAATCCATTTAATTGGGATTCAGGGAAGCGTCCCACGCGTGGATGTGAGCGTGAAATGCCAGCGGCGCTTCTTCCAGCAGCCAGAAACGGCTCGCAAACGGAGCGCGTTCAACTGTTTGACCCAAAGTCGAAATTAATTCAGATTTCCGAGTCGTCTCAGAGCGCACATCAAAGTTCCCTCTGCAGATGTGACATGTCCGCCTCGCAGCGCAGCGATTGAAAAGGCAAATGCGCCAACTAGCGTCGGCGGGAGGCTTCTGCAGGGTGTGCCGTCATTTGATGTAACCCTCAACAATTCAGCCTCTGACACACACACACACACACACACACACACACACACACACTCTCTTCTGTCCTTTGATGTGGAAAAAACACATTTGCTTGTTTGCTTTAATTTTCTTATTAAATTCCGTTCAGTCAATTAAAGCGATATGAATCCATCCATTTTCACCCATAATTTCACTTTATGAAAATTCGGGGACGCGTGAAGCCTCGAGACATAACAGTGTCGAAGAAGAATGAATGAGATTTAAACCGCAGACCTTCGGCTTCAGGGGTTCTGCGTGAGACAGAGGTGCACACCTTTCACCTTTCATCATATTTTAATGTCTAATGTGGTGCACTGAAACGCTTATTTATGGCGCACAGGAGCCTGAAAGCAGGATTTATTTTTACGCATTAAAACCCATCAAATTTAATGTTAAACGCGTTTACATTTTTCCTTGTTGTCGGATCACAAACTCACTTTGAGCGCGCGTGTTTCCCTGCGTGCTGGTTAGTTTGGATATATCATACATCTCTTCTGAAAAAATAAATCATATCTTCTTCACGCTCCGCTGCTACTTTCTGCGTGTTGCATGTAAACGTCCGTATATCGCGCATAAAAACACAATCACAGAGAAAAGCGGAGATATGTATCAATAATTCAGCTCGTGTGTGTGTGACGGCAGCTCATAGCTGCAGAAGGAGCAGCGCACAGCTTGATTGGTCTGATGAAAGCCCAACCCAGCAGATTCATTGGTCGAAATCATCTCCACACTCCCAACCACTAGACAGTAAAATGACTAGGGTAAAATAATATCGCGGCACTCTGCACCCTGTTCATCCTCACGGCTCCTTCTCGCGCCCTAAAGGATAACTTTTAAAGGAAATCCACCTGGAGTGACAGGAGCCTTCCCACTGCTGCACAGTTGTGTTTTTGTGGGAAGATCCAAACTGGGATACGGCTGCAAGAACTTTTACGCAAGAAAAGGACCGCGCTGCTGCTCAGCTGCAGCCTGGCTGTAGATACTCGAGTTTGAGAATTTTAATTTGGCCGTTTTCAGCGGTGAGAGCGGTTTTATGGTGCGATCGGGGGGAGGCGTTTGATTTTAAATAAAGATCGCTCTTTAATCCAGATATTTTTTAGTTTAGGATTCTTTTTATACCGCGGCTGGATTACCCGAACCAACAGTTACCGACCTGCAAACAATATCTGGGAGACTCATTCACTTCTCGGGCAGTTTGTGGTGTTTATATCCCGTTTCCACGCGGCACCGTGTGCGGCAGATAAGAGCGCCGCCAGCGAGCTTTTCCTGTGCGCCTTTACTGAAGTTAGAAAGCCCCAACAGCTCTGGTGCTCCTCAAGCCAGCACATCATGTGCAGATGATCTAGGCTCATAGTCCTCAGTTTGTTTCTGCTCAGGTAGCGAGGCGCTTCACTCCCTGCGCGCTCCCCTCCGACCTTTGCGCCTACACGGAGGACTCGAGACCAGCGGCGTCTGGAGAGAGAGAGAATTTTTTATTCCTCCAAAGACTTTTTCTCTTCTGACACGACCCAGTCAGGTGGCACTGACTCAAGCTGTTGTGATGCATATTCCCGTAGAGCCGCCGACCACCAGACGGTTCACACCGCCATCCACATCCTTCCCCTGCAGCAAGATTGGAGACAGCAACGGGGCCATGGCCACCGCGGGGCCCATCAGGTCAAGACCGGACACCAGGAACGTGGTGGACGTCCTGGCGGACCACGCGGGCGAGCTGGTCCGGACCGACAGCCCGAACTTCCTCTGCTCGGTCCTGCCGTCTCACTGGAGGTGCAACAAGACGCTCCCCGTGGCTTTCAAGGCAAGAAACTTTGCTCCTAATTATCATCTGTTGTGCTGTCATTTTAATAGTTCACACTGCAGGCTTCGACTTCCTCATATGTGCGAGTAAAGACAAAAATTAACAGCTAAAAAAAAAAAAGAAGAACAA
>VOQJ01013345.1:0-10427 GCA_015052665.1 Apistogramma diplotaenia
GTGGGGTGTTCTCTTTATACATAAACTAATTTTACATAGTCTTTCTTCCCCCTCTAGATCCACGGATCACAGGTTATCCTCTGATGCAGAATCCTATTCCCATGACTGCAATATTGCTGTGCTACCTGTTCTTTGTACTGTACCTCGGACCTCGCATAATGGCAAATCGCAAGCCCTTCCAGCTCAAGGAAGCCATGATAGTTTACAACTTTGTGCTAGTGGCTTTGTCAATATTCATAGTGTATGAAGTAAGTTTAAATGCTGTTCAACTTCATTCTTTCTAATTGAATCCATTAGTTACGTTTTCAGAATTTCTTCATGTTTATCGCAGACTGCTTTCCTCAGTTATGTGGTTGAACCTATATTTTCATTTGTAGTTTTTGATGTCTGGATGGGCCACAACATATACTTGGAGATGTGATGCAATTGATACCTCTAAGAGTCCTCAAGCACTAAGAGTAAGTCACACCAACACCTCACCAACTAATATTAATAAAATAAAAACTTCCCTTCCATTTGTTCACAAACGAGTTCTCATCACTAGATGGTCCAAGTGGCGTGGCTGTTCTGGTTCTCCAAGATTATTGAACTGATGGACACAGTAAGTTCAGTTTATCTAGTCTGACGTGGTGCATTAATTTGTACTTAAAATGTTCAGTTTTAGTAAACAGTGCTCCATGTTATTTAATCAGTATCTCCTTTGTTAGATCTTCTTTGTGTTGAGGAAAAAGCACGGCCAGATTACCTTCCTACACATCTTCCACCATTCCTTCATGCCCTGGACCTGGTGGTGGGGAGTTTGCTATGCTCCAGGTGAGTAGATTAAAACCTTGTCAGTGGTTAATAGTGGATTGGTGGGGGGGCATCTTGGTAGTGTTGTGTACAGGTAGTTGCCTCATCCTGCATACCAACCTTAAGGATTAACTTGAGCAGTCAGCCACAGTGTTCTTTGGTCTTTTTCAAGTCTTTGAAGAAACTCCGTGCAGATGACCTGTCAAGTATTAAGATGAAAATGATTAACCAAAAGATTCAGTCGAATGTTTGCATGTATCCCTTCAGGTGGAATGGGATCTTTCCACGCCATGGTGAACTCTTCCGTCCACATCGTTATGTACTTCTACTACGGCCTTTCTGCTGCTGGACCACGCTTCCAGAAGTTTTTGTGGTGGAAGAAATACATGACTGCCATTCAGCTGGTACATAGAGCCTTGCTAGTGTCTCAAACTACTCTGGTTCTGCAGACCTTTTGTTTGCTCAAGTTGCCAAGACACATTTTTGCAATGCATTTGGCTAATTCCTGATTCCTCTCTCCACCCCCACTCCACATAGATCCAGTTCGTGCTAGTATCTCTCCATGCTACCCAGTATTACTTCATGGACAGCTGCGACTACCAGTTCCCTGTGATCATCCACCTCATCTGGATGTACGGTACCTTCTTCTTTGTGCTGTTCTCCAACTTCTGGTTCCAGGCTTATGTGAAGGGCAAGCGTCTGCCAAAACAGTGTCAGAACGGCGCAGCTGTGTACACAAACGGCAAACACTACGAGAACGGCACCAGCGTGAAAAACGGCACTACCAATGGCATCTCACACGGAGTTAGCAATGGCACTACCGGCATCAAAACCGGAGTTACCAATGGCATCAAAAAAGACACCAGCAATGGCGCTGTTCACAATGAGAATGGCAGCTCTTATATGGGCAAGATGAAGAAGGCCTAGGAACTCTGGACAGAAAAGTCCAAGATGTATGGCCCAGTGAACCTGATAAAATTACTAGAGATTCCAAATAATTTGTCAGTTTTTTTTTTTTCTTTTTCCTGTTTTTTAGTTTTCTATGAAACGTGGGAGAGTGATGTGGTCAGTGACTTCCACAGCTGGGGTCGGAAATTTGGGCGGTTGGTTTGGCAGTTTCTTTGCATTGGGGAACCATTTATGGAACACAATGTATGAAGAGAAGATGTTTTGACCCACGTTATCTTCACTGATGTTGCAAACAACCTCCTATTTCAGTGTCACTCTGGTGGCCTTTCACCACACTTGTCTTCACTACTTATCTGACCCTGATGTCCTTCTGACCTGCTGTGGACAGATGACTGTACAGTTTCTATTGAACTTGAAGATACATTTTTGTAAATAGTTTTACAACAAACAAAAAAACCCAGACCTAATTGTACTAGTATGCTTTAGACTTCTAAAATTTGTTACTTTGTATTTAATTAATATACAAATAAATTCCATTTTAAATGATTTGGCTTTTTTTGTGAAACTAAGAACCGGTTATTTGATGTACCTTGATTTTAAAATGTTTTCACTTAGCAGGGCTGTGATTTTATTGTGTTGCAGCAAAAATGTATTGGCTCTGAGTGCATGTGCCTCATCCCCACTATCAAGAATGTGCAGCAAGTAGGAGGTCAACAAAGGATCTATTCTTTGTTTCAAGAGATTCATGGAACGAGACGGGCATGGCATCCTGCAGACCGAAACTGCTCCCAACCAATTACAAATCTCAGTTCATCAGCATCAGAAATGGGGTGATTGTAATTTAAAAAGTCTTACTCTGCATATTTGAGTCACATGGGTTAATGACACTCTAAAACAATAGTTAACTTGCTTTATAAATTAGGTAACAGTTCAGAAACTGGATTTTAAATGGAGAACAGTAAATGATTAAATCTGAACCAAGAACAGTTCTCTAAGAATGATTTTTGCTTTTTTCTAGAGCTTGAACAACTAATGATTAAGAAAAAGCCTTTCTGAATTTTTCTGGCCATATTTCAGAAAGTGTGCTGAGGGGTCCTGTGGCAATGGGCAGGAACTTGGTCATTGTTTGCAAGTTTAATTCCAAGCTGACATTACATTTCATGAGCAGTCAATTAAAATTCATCCAATATTTAAACATTCTCTAGGCATTCATTCACGGTGCATGAAACTATTTGGATTTAATGCATAACTCCAAGTCATTCTCTTTTTCTCATTAGCTTTAAGGTCACGAAGCTGAATCCAGCTGTCGTTTTAAAGGTATTCATTTGAAAAATATGTATTGAACATTGTGACATTAATGATTTCAAGCCATGAAGCTGCTGCTACAGTGCAAGAGCTGCACCCTGATCTAATGGTCTTTCACAGGTTTCATGCATAGCCTGATTGATTGTGGCAGGGCAGAGTGAGATCAGAAAACCACACAGTCCAAACTCTTGGATGAGATGGATGCAGACCTCGGATGTGATCCAGTTTGCCTTTGGAATGCATTTATTGCCCTTAAACAGGTGAGAAGTGCTGGAGATGGAGCAGTGTTCAGAATTAAGACGACAAATTAGAAGAAAGTCTGGATGCTCTAAGTGATGTTCTCCATGATGTAAAAAATGAGCTCCATTACAATGGGCTCACCATCCCTCTTGTGCCCCCTGCTGTGGATGACTGGAATCAGCACACTGTTCAGCGCATTGAGGTACTGAGCTGGGAGGGGCTGCCCGTTGCTCCCTGCCACAAATCCAACCTGAAATAAATGAGCCACTAATTAGTAAAAAACACAAATAACACAAAAACAGGACACGGTGTGATAAAATTTGCTCCCAAGCATCATGATTCATGCGTTTCATTTCAACTCTTGTCTAGTGAAGCACATGTATCAGCTAGTTTCTAGCATGAGACATGTATTCTGAAAAGCATCTCTACAGGATTTATTTCACAATAGAGCTCGTG
This sequence comes from Apistogramma diplotaenia, assembly GCA_015052665.1. NCBI lineage: Eukaryota > Metazoa > Chordata > Actinopteri > Cichliformes > Cichlidae > Apistogramma > Apistogramma diplotaenia. The sequence goes on from VOQJ01013345.1 coordinate 3,703, forward strand.
TTACTTCCAGAAGTGGGTGGAGCTTTAAGGATTCTTGAGATGATGTGTCTATAGAGCACAGACTGCAAACATGCACAGCCTATGATATAGAAGCTTAGGTAAATCGTTCATAATTACCACATACTGTAGATGATCTGGTACACAGTCACTGCTGTTACTGTTCTTAAGACTTTCCAAAGGTTTGCTACTATACACCTTCACTCTGCTCCAATGCACATTCACTTGAACTATGAACATCTTTGTATTTTTTTTGTCATTTTCTTTTAAACTTTCCAGTTAATTTGGACCAGTGAGCACATTTAAAAACGTGCTCTGCTTAATTTATCTGTGCAATGTTAAGTTTTTTTAGTAAAAAGAACCAGTATTCTTGGTGTAACCCTACAGACGCCTCACATCTCATGCTAACAAGGCCACTTTAACCTGATACACTGGTAGAAACATAATGCTACAGACAACTGCATATACTGGAATTCTTTTCAGACCTCTTGGGAGTCAAAAGTGACACGGAGTCCCAGTTTGGCCATCCCGTCCTCTTTCAGCAGTTTAAGGTGTGGACAAAGAGCCAAGCAGAACGCCCGGGCGATCCTCTCCGTTAGCCGGCTGTGTTCAGCAGAGTCGGTCACTCCTTTGGGATGATCACCTTTCTGGAGAAAGAACACCTGCACAAAATGTTCACACCAATGTAAAAGCGGAGTGGCTGTTTCACATGGACATGCTGACATTTTTTAGCAGATCATTTTATATACTTCTGTCCAGCGGATGATCTTTCCATTTTCTTTGTATTCTGACTTCTGGAACATCTTGGTGCTGCTGATAGACTCCATTGATTTCCCATCGATGGGGCTAATGATGCTTTGTAGGTAGAACACGACCATTAGAAGGCGATCGCATGTGCGTGCAGTTTTAAATAGAACAGAACTTCAAACAGGTGGACACGCTCACCCCTTATTTACAGTGCATTTCTCCTCCACCCACTGTACACAAACAAGCTCCTGGCTCTCTGATTGGTCCAGCCGTCCGCAGGTGACGGTGTAGTCTTTCATCTCCCGTAGTGACCGGCGAAGCTCCATCATGGTTTCCACGGTGATCTGCACCATTAGTCCATCTGCGGAGAGGGGACAGCGATACAGGAGAAACACACAAACACACACCAATGGGGAGACACACGCCTAGACAAACAGTCTGTTAAAATGTACACAGACACACACATACAAAGATCAACAAATTCTGAATAAGCCAGTTTTGAAGCACGGCAGCTCTACTTAAAATGTAAATGATGGATATCCTCAGAGCAGAGGAAAAAGCAACCTGGCTTCGTATGTCAGTGGATATCCTACCTTCTACAATGCTGGACTTGGCCAAGTATCCTGCCGATGCTTTCAGTGCACTGCTGAATATAATAAAGCATGATCCAGTAACTAGGGAGGGAGGAAGGGAGGAATGGTGTTTCAGTCTTGTTAGAATCAGTCTTTACAGTGACAAAGCAAAAACTACAGGTGCATGCAGTGCCACCTAGAGACACATAACTGAAACTACATTTAACTACTGTCCAACTCCAATGCTCCTGTGCATCCAAGTTCATTTGATTTTATCTGCAGCTCAATTAACTATTTTTATTTGGGAATATCAGAATGTATAATATTCAGAGAGATTGCTCAATGTTTTGTTGTGCAGAATCATTCAGCTTGTGCAACAAAATGTGTAAGTTATATATTAAATCCATTCTTTGCATTCAGCTTTTTCTGGGCTGGTTTCAGCTGAACGTTTACCGTTAGCAATTAGCCTTTGTTAATCATTTATCATTTACAGGCCACTGTATTAACCTTGTACATGTATTTTAGCTACCAATTCCTTTAACAGCTACTCACTGTTAAAATATTATCTGTTCTTTTAGCTATTATTTTAGCCTCTTTAGCTTAAATAGTTCTCTTGTATCCATAGATGGGGAAAAAAACTGCTGAATCCTGTAATGTTACCTTTGCGTGGTTGATTGTGGATGCTGATGGCTTGCGTCTGGTACTGGCCATCGTCTGCTTGCACACAGATGAGGTGGGAGTCTGCAGTCTCATTAAAGCATGCTCCTATGGCCAGCACGTGCTCATTGGACTTATTCAGAGCCTTCATTAGCTAACATAGGAGATCACAATGTAAAAGACAGATACAAAAAAATAAATCTACATGCACTAGAGTTAACTCTGTGAGGCTTCGTATTACCTCACTATGCCCAGTGGTCGGTATCTTTATGCAAGTCGTTTGAGCTTCTAGGTCCACAGTGAGCCCCGATACCACTGGTAAGCTGTAACGGTAATTTCTAAAGTCCTGAAACACAGCAGGGTGGTAGAAACATGTTTTAATAAATGTTGTGACACCAAACTTCTGCTGCAGGGGAAATTTGGTTTTGCAACAACACAAAGGGTGTTACAAAACGGCATACTCACCACTAACAATCTCATTATGGTGTGTCCTATTTCCCCAAACAGGGGCTTCCTAAAGCGTACGCTGTACAGAGGGCACGGGTAAACTAGAACAAGAGGCATAAATGTGGGTGACTGAAGAAGAAACATTAGAAGAGTTCATACAGTTGCCTGGCTTACATCTGTACTCGGCCCCCAGTCGCAGCATGAGGCGCAAGGGAAAGGCTTTGGCCCAGGCCACCTCTGCTCTGTGAACCAGCAGGCCAAAGAGGTAGGGCTGATTTGGCAGAGGTAGACCTTGAAGGGACTGGAGAGTGGAGCGAACGTACAGGAAACCGGCATGATCCTGACTGCCCAAGAAGCTGCTGCCAAACAGGGAGAATGACAGATGTTTCACAACCTTCCCTAAAAAAAATAAAAGGTAATGAAAGATATGTATTTATAAAAGGAAAAAAATATTACAGTTATTAAGCAGAGACTCTCAATATTCAGTATATAGGCTTGTAATGTCTCTGACCTGTGAAGGTGTCCCTGTATAGCTGAATAAAGTGCCTAAAAATGTCTTTGGGGAAGCTTTTTTCTTCAGGCAGACACTGCAGCAGCACCACCAGCTCCACCTGCCCCACAGCATGCATTCCCTTTGTTGTCACACACCAGCACTTCCTGTTGACATCTGTCAAACAAATCGAGCACAGAGGCTCACAACAAATATGAAATACAAGGTGTAAAAAGGTATAAAAGTTTTTACATTTAGTGTACTTTAAATTCTCTATAAGGTTTATAATAACCAGTGAAAAATAAGGGGAAAAAAAAAAGAGACATACAGTTGACCAGTTTGACCATGGAAAGCAGGTTCGCATTGAGAACAAACACCAGAGGCTTCGGCCTCCCACTCTCCAGCTCCTGAATAAGGAGCATCTCAGAGGGCTGCTCCTCCACAGTATAATCTGAGGGGGGGGGAGGGGTAGATTAGAACATCTTTGAAATTCATTTTTTATAATCTTACTCACCCAGAAAACAGCCCAGTGAAAGACTAATATTATGTAAGTGTGGCTCTAAATAAGATGCCACGAAGCAGGTAGCTGTTATTAATAGCAGGTCAGTTTTATTAATGCTGTTGGACTGCCCTGTTTAACTAGGCGTTGCTGTGTCCACATTATAAATTAAAGTAGCAGCAACAGAGCAGTGCATACATAAGAAATGTGGTGGCGGTGGTGGTGGGTCTCTTTAAAGAATGCAATCACAAAGGCCAGCACAAAGCACTGCGTCACCTGCACAAGCTGGAACAGCTGTGTGATCCTGAATAACACATTTGAAATTAATTACAGCAAATCAGTGGTTAATTTTCAGGAAAGACAAGTCCAAAAAAACCCTACTTTTGGTCCGTGGTTCTCAAATTGGATGGCTGGCTCCACTTGGGTGGGCTCAGGGTTGTTAAAGGGGAGGCACGGTGAGGCCAAATATAAATTACAACATCTGCACTGCCGGCAAGACATGGACAGATTTGTCATACCATACCAAAACAAAGCCTAGAAAATATGAGGAGGCATGTTCTGGCTTGACTACGGTGGGCTATGAAGCGAGATCATGAAATAAATGCTTCTGACAACATAAAGCTGAACAAATTGGATGCGTTAAAGGTTACTTTTTTTTGCAGTAAAATCACACACTGAAGTTGTCTTTCTGTGGTAACTACAGATGATGCTGAATCTGTGATTGCTGTTTTCACTGTACTCCATGTGCTCTTCATCACTTAACTGTTCACTCAACACGAGAGACCATTTTTTTCCCACTTTGCCATGGGCTTTAATTTTAACTGTTAAAATTGGAGCTAGTCCTACCTCCTTTGACTCCTGTGGAGGTGAGTATAGGTGGCAAGCCATCCAAGGGAATGAGGTTAGCACAGCTTCTCACTAAAGCTGTGGTTCCCCAGCCGTAGGGACCACAGGCCTCCTGGAGTTGAAGGGAAGCAGAGGAGCGAGACTACATTCAACCTTCATTTTCCTCTAAATCACAGAACAGCATTTTCTCTGTAGCCTATTTTAGTGCCACGTTTCGGATGAACCTACACTAATCATCGTTTCATGTGGCCTCAAAGTCCTCCTGATCTGCGGTGAACCCGCAGGACTTTTAGCAGGCCTGCCCAGCACTCGACTCATCAGAGGTGAGAATTCAGGCCCCCTGACTGGTGTGGTTGGAGCAGACTCCGAATGCTGATCGGTGAGGATTTCATCTGCAAACCACACCCTTCTTTTTCCCCTGGGAGATGTCCCTGATAAGAAGACATAAGAATTACTTCTGCATGACAAATAAATGAATAGCTTGCACAATAATAATTAAAAAAAAAAAACTGTGCTCACCTTTGATGAGTGCTGAATGGCAGGAAACGCATACTCGTCCCTCCTTTCCATCCAGATGTGTAAGTCTGAACTTCAGACTGGAGCAAAGTGCACAAAAAACCTGACCATGCACACACACACACACACACACACACACACCACGGGTGAATGAGCACACACATACATTTCACACATCAACTATCAAGTCACTAGTTTCTTTTCACTTGAAATTTGATTACACAAAAAATTAAATCCCTTTTACCTTCCCACAAGCACGGCAGTGGTGCCTCCTCTTGGTGAACGTAAACTTGACTCCACACTTCATGCAGACCTGCGCTTCAGCATCAGGGACCCAGACTGGGGCCACCTCTCCCAGGACAGCGCCTCGATCCTTGGACAGAATGCCGGCAGCGCTCGTGCCATCAGGATCCAGTGGAGGAGCAGCACAGTCAGCCATTGCTCCCTCACCATTGGCTGCCCAGGCCTTATTGGTGTTTGTCTGATCTTCACCATTAGATGTGGCCGTCTCGAACTGGCTCCTGAGCTCCCTTGCTGCTCTATCACAGGTCTCCTCTTGCGAAGGAGTAGATGTTGCTATAGTTGCCTCCAAGCTGCACGAATCATCCTGCTGCTGCTCCAGCCCACTTTCCTCCCGCTCCTTCTCCTCAATCACAGAGTCCTCCTTTGATGGGAGAACCTGAGGCCGCTTGTTCTTCTCTTCCTCCTCCTCTGCCCACGCAGCCTCTGCTGGGCTCAACACTAAGGGGCTGGAGGACTCCTTTTCACCCCATGTGGAGATGGAAGTCACAGTGCAGCTGCCATCCTCCACTTGGGAAGCAGGCTTGGTGGGATGTTCATAAGGTTTCTGCTCACATGGTCCAGACGTGCTTCTGAGCGTAGCATCTGACGTGGCTTTAGATGGAGACTGCGGTCTGATTTCTCTACAGCCCAGGGCAGGTTTCGACACATCTCCATCTTTGAGCACGAGGAGGCAGGGTCTGTTCAGCCAGTGGTGCTTGGTGTCCTGAAGAGAAGGATTGTCTCCTTCATCTGTTTCGATGATAGCACCAGCAATAAAGGAAAGTCAGCATCTCTATCGCTCTGTCAAGCATACACACACACACACTTACACATACCACGATGTGTCCACTGCCTGCTCATTAAGGTGGAAAAGCTCTTCACATGATCTTAAATACAATGTGGTGGTTTATTATCTACTCCCAAAACATCTTATAGATTTCAGTCATCACTAAAAGCAGCATTAGTGTGCTTGTCCTTGAGAGGCGTGTCTCCTGGTCATACACAATACTGCCAAATTGGCTTGTTTCAACAAAATAGCCTCTGGTACCTGTAGAAGAGATTAATGATTTCACATAGCTGGATCCCGAGAGAACAAAAAGTTCAGCAGTAATTGTGTGTGCCTGTGTAAAAATGTCCAGATGTGCAAAAGCATCGCTGCTTATTTATATTTAGCCATTATATGTCACACAAGCATACACAGACACACACAGAGGCATTATGTATAATGATCAAATGAACGATGCTCAGCTGAGAGTACTGCGCTTCTCGCATGTTTTAGCGTAAATATATGCAAGTAAGCAGTTTTATGGAGAAACCATGAATGGACTAATTGCACAATCAGAGTCTACATGGGAAAAAAAAACCTTCCGTAATTGCAGCCAATTACTGATTCAATGCCCTTCCCAGAACATTAGGCAGCGCAACGGGAGTTAATGTATGCACAGCTGATGTTTCATGAATGATAGCCCCCGGTGTGAGGGGATAAACGAGCTAAAAGAAAATCCGATGCGTTTCCGTCATGTTTGGGTATGGGATGGGATGTCTAGTCTTTTAAAAAAAATGGCTATTTTAAAGTAATTGTTTATGTTAAACTGCATTGCAGCTTCTTTCCAAAAGAAGCCTGTCCAAAAAAAAAAAAAAAAAAAAAAAAAAACACCGGGGCCGCACCCGC
>VOQJ01013346.1:8077-22997 GCA_015052665.1 Apistogramma diplotaenia
ACAAACCACAGGAAGGTCCCCAGTCCTAAAAAAAAAAAAAAAAGTAATAAAAACATCCAGAGACGCACATGCACCAATCACCACCTTTTCCCTTACTGGACGGAAAAATAAAAGTGCTCAGCTGAAAATAAAGATAAGAAAAGTGAATTCCTGACAACTGAAAAAACAAAAACAGGCTTCTCCTGTCTCCATCTGCTCACATGAAAACATGCCGTTTTTTCCAAACCAACACTCCTTTGTTTCCTCGAAGAATGGCTGACTGTGAGATGCTTTGTGTACAACTGATAAGTGTTTATTTTCATCTGAATATGTGAGGTCATACTCCTCCTCCACCCTTCAGCTCATTCGACAGCTAATGTTGTAGCCATGAATAACACATTATGCCAGGAAAACAGTCAGCAGTCTGTTCCAGATGCAACTCGGAGGCTTTCTGCGTGAAAAAGGTTCACGCTCAAATTAAAAGAGAAAGGGGAACTGAAAAAGGGGAATCAAGAGAATCATCTCTGAGGAGAAGTTCAATTAACTAACACTGTGGTGAAAAACAATCATAAACAACATGATGTGCCATCTCCAAAAGGTGCTCAATTAGCTGATGTGCTGATGACTGCAAAGGCTGTAACCTTTAGTGCAGGGACGCTCAAATCCAGGCTTCGAGCGTTTGGATGCAACTCTGCTGCAACACACCTGAATCAAATGAATCACCACCTCAGTATGCAGTTAAGTTCTCCACAGTCCTCCTAATGACTTAATTGTTTGACTCAGGTGTGTTGAAGCATGGTTGCACCCAAAAGCTGCAGGGCACCAGCCCTTCAGGCCTGGATTTGAGCATCCCTGGTTTAGTGGTTACTCATGCCACATGGATGGCACCATCACCTTGAAAGAGTGCACTCAAATGTTTCACTGTAGGACAGCAGGTGATCATTCAGAACTACTTTGTGTTGGCTTGCAATGACGCTTCCTTTTATGTCAGGGGTGGGCAATTAATTTCCCTAAGGGGGAAGTGCTCCAAAAGACAACAGCACAAACACAGTCAAGAGGGTAAAATCATGTTTGCACCAGGCTGTAAACACACTGGTACAAGCACGTCCGCTTCATGTTCTGCTGCCGGGTCTCTCCTTCCTTTAAAAGTGTTTTTAAAGCATAAATGTTCCTGCTTACCTGAGAATCCCAGGTCGGCCATGACAGTAATCTTCCTCTCCTGTGCGTTGCTCATAAAAGGTAGGTAAATATCCATCACCAAGAAGGCCACACACGCCAGGAAGGCAATCACCCCGATACCGACTGCATAGTGACACGCCGAGTCATTCTGGTTGAAGATGCATTTTGCTTCAGGGTGGTGGATAGGGTTGATGTAACCCTCTCCTGTGATGCAGGCGAACACCACAATGGAAAAAATCTACAGAGAATCAGGAAAAAAAAAAGGGTCAATTAAGGAAAAGTCAGTGAAATGTGCAACGCTGCACAGGTAGGTTTTACTTTGTCTTGTTATACCAAAAAGTTGTTTTTTTTCTTTGCGATTTAACAGAAAACAAACTAATAAATATGCAGTGGCAGCACTGTCGCTGTCAGCAGTTTAGTTAACAATTTGAGTAACATTATTATCAACTGTCTCATCACACACACATGCTGAAACAGAGACCAGACGAGAGAAACCAGCGTGACCTCAAATGGCAGGAAGATGCTCTCGTGCCAAAGTAAAATGACAAAAAAAACAAGTAAATAATTGTCTGTTCTGCTTGTTACACGTGTCAAGAACAAGTTAGACATTAAGAGACGAGGTGAGCAATAATTTGGATGGAAAAATGGTGATCTGTATTTTAGATGAGCTGATGTTAATAAACATATAAGAGCTTCACCTTTCTTTGGATTTGTGAGTTAACTGCAGGAAACTGACTGCTGGAGTACAGGTCTGAACTTAAACCTGCTGGCCAGTAAAAAAACATTGTGCATTCACGTGTTATTTGATTTTTTTTAGACACACGTCCAAGAATAATTAATGTTTGTCCACAATAAAAGTTTGTAGCTCTTTAAGTATAATTTTCAGGCTTTATGCGACAGTCCGGCCTTCACAAAATCGCATCTTAACATTTCCACTCCTTCCAGGCAGCCATTGTTTGCACTTTATCAAAGCACTGTGTGAAAATCGACTGACTTTCCTTGAAAATATGCAATGTGCTTAATTCTTTTCATTCACTTTGCAACAAATGTTGCAATCAAAGCTCTGCTGTCACTGAACCCAGACAGATAGATGGATACTTTATTGATCCTGAAGAAAATTAGGGCATCCAGCATCTTAATACGCACAATAAAGGAGGACAAAAAAAAAAAGAGGCGACTGTGAAGACTACATGCAAAATATTCTTAAGCAGCCAATTCTTAATAATTAATGAATGCAACAGCTGGAAAATCAAAGAGAGGCCTTGTTTGAGAACTTGTGAGAAGGTTCCCAAACGCCCTCAGGGTTGTCTTGTGTCTTCACACCACGTTCACTGAATTAAAATGACACGATTTAGCAACAACAGAGTCACAAAACCTGCGTCCACTTCTGCTTCAACAAATATCCCCCTCTCCCTCATGACAGCACCGTGGAGTGTTTACTCCCTCCTGGTTCCTCCAACCGGCCGTCCTGTGGTCAGCTTCTCCCTGCTCTGGTTACCCACCTAACCATGTGACCTAGTTCTGAGTGCAGCTGCCTGCCATGTGATTCCTGAGATGCCACCAGCTCTCTAACGTTGCTCATAATGAGATCTGGTAGGAGGACAGAGGGGGACTGTTTCACTGGTGGGAAGGAAAAGCAGGCCAAAGTCCCGCCGACGGGATGAGGCCAACGAAACAGAAAATGAGCCGCAGACATTAGGGAAGCGAATACGAGGGGGGGAGTTCCTAAATATGAGACAAAAGTAAGACAGGGGCTGTCGGAGGAGCAGATGGAAATTTAGGTAAATTTTTTTTAATGAACAGAAAGTGTTCGTGCACTGAGTGACAGACAGTCAAACATGTTGATTCGAGCTTTCAGCCGTCGATGAGCATTTGTTTTGACAGTACGGGAAGAAAAAATAACATTTACTTACATAAATATGCTTCAAATATATGGTTTTATATATTACCTTTAATGGTTGACAGATAAGGTAAAGTTGTTGTAAAAAAATGTGTCACAACACAAGTTACCAAGACAATAAAAATAAAAAGACAAACATGCCCTTTATACAGGAAACATCTAGTTTGTGGTCAGATTGGCCAACCAGCATAATGAGGAAGGGGTGTCTACATTCACAGAGGCTCGTGCCTACATGACTGTGTGCAAAGCTTACACTTAAACTCCACTCAAACCAATTTAAACTCAACTAAACTGAGGGTTTTAAACAATATCTGAAGTGGGAAAAATCCAGTCTGGAAACTGCCATCGAGACTGATCAGTGAGCATTCAACGTAGCACCATCTCACTGCAACTTTAATCTGATAAACAGCACAAATCTGCTGCTGGAAAGATCTGAAGAACTCGGAGGCAGTTTGCTCTTCCCATTTTTTTTCCTTTTCTCATGTTTTGTTTGGCACAGGAGTTCTCCTTGCACTCGTGAACGGCGGTACTCCAATAGAGGATAAACCGTGTTCAAATATTCTGGAAAACCTGGAGTGAGATTGATCATTGGTCATTTGGTGCATAAAGAAAACATTTACCCAGTTACAACAGTCAAGCAGCATATCTCGGAAATGAATGTCCAAAAAAAACAATGGAAAAATAAATAAATAAAATAAAAACTATAGTAACACTGGTCCCAGGCAGAGATGCGCTGGCTTACTTTTCTCAGATTTAAGTTTCCAGAGATACACGGTGATCTGGCCTGAAAGAATTTGAGAAGAGCGCAGCTGCATTGAATACATGCCAGTCTGAGAGGGAGATCAGTAGCACACATTCACCAAGCATAACAGAGAGAGGGGGGGGTATCACTTTACCTGCCTGTTAGCCCCTTGTTTACCACTGAAACACACACACGCACGCACGCACGCACGTAGACAACAGCTACAACCAGGGGCACAGCCGGGCCTCATCCGCCACACTGAAAACGCTTCACTCTGCAGGTTAATCTGTGCGCTTGTCTTTGCCTGGGCTTGTCTTGCATGGAAGAAAACCATCTTCATTTACTCAGCATATGGCAGTCACGGTGAGAACACCCTTCTGGAGATGCAGTAGCTCGGGTTCACCGAGGAGGTGTTCAAGGACACTTAAACGGTCCTTCGGTGTCTGCGCAGTCACTCAGAGTTGCACAATGGTATATTTCACAATAGTATATTTCACTATAACAACTGTCTCGTTAAGATTCATTTTGTACTTTGCACATCTCCACACAATCTTATCTATGCCTTAAGATCTGCCCAGCAACAAGTGATCGGGGCTGTAAAACGTCCGAGAACTTTCTCTCAGCATGAATTCCCCTTTTTAACGCACAAACCTAACGGTTCAACCCCGTCACGATAAAAACTAATGAGACCATCGACCTGCAGCCGCTGTATGAAGTGAAATTATGAGAACGTAACCTTCTGGATTATAATATTTGGTAAGGACTGTTCCCGGAAGTGAAGTTTTGAGTCTTTTGTCCTGTGACAGAAGCAGCGGTGACCTGCAGCGCTGTCACGGAGACTCTGTCATACAGCAGCTGCTGGAAACATGACGCCCGCTGCACGCAGCGCGTAAAGCTGCGTGTAGATTTAAAATACAAATACATCTCATCTTTTAACCTCAACCCAGACAGTTTTTTCGGGTCCCGGTCCGTGCGCACCTGTTCACAGACCCTGCTAAACATTCAGTGCCGCGGCGCACTCACCCAGCTGAGAAAGCGCACGATGGTCTGAGGCTGTCGGATAAACTTGTAAAAGTCGAAGTCTCCTCCTGCCAGCGCAGCTCCGTACGCACTTACACCGCCCGTCTCCTCCATGTCTTCCCTTCAGCTGATCCTCCGGAACTTTGGTGCTTGTCGACTTAACAGGAAAGCAGCACTCCGGCCACACTACCGCCTCCTGCTGCGCCGATTCACTCGAGTGCAACCAGTCTCGGGGGCAGCTGCGGAAGCGTCGGCGCGCAAAAAGGGGCGGAGCTGCAGAAAAGATGTGCGACTGTTACCTTTACTTACCCCCAGGGCCGCCAAATACGCGCCCCCCATAGGCAGAGCGGGCCCCATTCTGCCCTCGGAAAAGTTTAAAAACTGCAGTGAGCCATTTGATTTATTTAAAAAAATATATTTTATTCCTGGTACGGTTATGCTGAGCATATGGAAGCTTGTTTCCATCACTGGAAAAAGATTTTTTGTTTTTTATAAGTCTACATTTTTGGATTACTAGCTCAAAAATTTCAAGCCTAAGGACTGAAAGTCAGGAGTTCGGGTTCAAGTCCAACCTGTGACCCTTTGCTGCATGTTTTCTCCCACTCTTTCTCCATATTTTCCTGTCTTTTTTCTTCAAAAAGAGAAATTTATAGTAAAATCAAAGACTATAAAGTAAAACAAACAAACAAAAGAAGCAAACATGATCCTTGCATGCAGATGGGCTGATTCCTGCAAAACACTAAAAAAAGTTGTAGAAATAGACTGACAAATTTATGGTAGAAAACAATGCAAACAATAAAAAATACCCACTCAGGCACATACAAATACAGATTTCCTTCTTTCAAACTTTTGTTTGCCTCATTTGGCCCACTCAGTATTAAATTGGGCATCTCTGACTTAACTCCTCCATCACAATGTTTTAGAGACAATTTGCATTGCATTCATGCAGCGGCACCCAGCATCACAAGCAAATACACCCCCCCACCCCGTCACTTTGTGTGTGGAGAGCAAACATCCTCATTTCTCTTTAAACTGGTTCGTCCCTCAAAGTCTCCTTCTGAATCCAGGGCCATTCGTCCTCCGAGGCTTCAGATACCTGAAGGGAGAAAACAAACCAACGCCTTTGACTGCTTGTTCATGTCTAACTGGATGATGTAAGAAATTCAGCCGACCTCACCTGATCAAATTCGTCCTCTCTCACCATCTTCAACAGATCAGGATCGCTACTGTAACCTGACAAGTCCTGCAGGAAAACATTATTGAAGGGTACTTACTGCTTTAGGACAAACGTGGTGAAATAATACAATCAGTGTGCCAGTGAGTAACTAACCAGCTCATCCTCATATGCAGTTTTACTTCTCTGTGTCTGCAGGCTCCACCTGAAAAAAAACCCAGATGTAGTGCAGCCACAGATATTTTGAAAGTCTCGTGCAAAGGCCAGAGAAATGGGTCTGAAAATTTTAGCTAAAAACAGTTGCTGTTGCTCTGATGTCCACTTTAGGGGCCTCCAAAAGTGACTCATTCCCCACAGACATGCCCAACTTTAGAGCCAAAATATCAACATTTACAGCCTGGTGCAAACAGCTTTAGTTTAAATGCACAAAATTTCACACATTCACAGAAAACTTTACAGAAATGTTAAACTATTTTCATTTATATGAGTCAAAGTGAGTTTCATGTGACGTTTTATAAGCCATGACAAATATTAATAGTTAAAGGGTTAAAAAAAGAAAGTCTTCTGAGTCATGTGGCCAAATTCATATTACCACAAAACCACCATTTGTCATGTCCTGGGCCTGTGTATGAGTTTTAGACTCTGTGGTTCTGTTTATTGAATTATTGTGAGATTCTTGGGTTGCCTTATGGTTAAATTGATATATTTTCCTGTTAAGTATATTTGCGTTCTCAGTTCTTAGTGCTTAGTTTAGTTCTCCCTCTGCGCCTTCCCTGGTGCAATGCTCTCTCCCTCTGGTGTTTTGTCGCTCATGTTATGTCCATTCATGCGCTGTATTTCCGCAGTGTGCCTGTCTTCCTGTGTGGTGTCAGGTCTGACTTCCTGTCTCCTTGTTCAGTGTTTCCTGTTTTATTTTGCTGGTCCCTTGTTTCTTGTTTCTTGTACATTGTGCTTAGTTTTGCTTCCCTTCGTCTTGTTTCCCCTGACTGGTTTTGTGGTGTACCCTTGCGATTCTCATTTCCCTAATTACACCTGTGTGCATTTAAGCCCTGAGTTTTCCTCTGTTCTTTGTCACGTCCGTCCCTCCAGGCAGTGTGATTTGCTGCTCTGTGTCCTACCCAGTTGGACTATTTGTTTCCTTGTATTCCTAGGGTAACGAGCAATAAAGCTGAGTTTTTTCAAGTTTACAGGTCCTGCATTTGGGTCCAACCTTGCATACTATTCTGCTGCATTATCGCACCATTTTAATCTTCAGTTCCCCACATTAAACATGCCATTAAAGAGAGTCACAAATGTCCTCATAGCTCTCTGTTGGCAAGCCCCAATAAAGAAAGGGGGAAAAGCTGACTGTGGAGGAAGTATCACAGTTCCCTTCATAAAGGAATATCAGAATTAAACAAGGAAATAACTCACAGAGACTTCTCTCCATACTGCCTCCTCCCTGAAAGAAAAGCGAACAATGTTTTTTCCCAGGAGCAAATGTGAAGGAGCAACACCAGATTAAAAAAAACAAAAAACAAAACAGGATCTGTACTCACTGAAAATCACTCCAATACAGCAACAGGCAGACATCAGGAGAATCAAAAATGCAAAACTTCCAAAAACAATTCCCACAACAAAGTCAGGAATGCGATTCAGCACTAGAAGGGGAGGAAGATGTGCGAAGAGATGATTCAAACTGTCATCTGTTATCAGTATGTTTTACTCAAACTGACGGCAGTGGATCAGCTGTACCTTCTTTATCCAAATAGCGCCTCTTACTGCTTATGGCAGTGGTGTTGTCGAAGTTGTCGGACACTTCGCAGTGGTACGTCCCAGCGCTGCTCCTCCCCACTGATAGCAGGAGTATAGACCGTTCTGGTGGCTGATCTACCACATAGTAGAAGATTCCTCGATCCTGCAGGAGGGTATTGTTGAGGAACCACTGGAACCGTGGATGAGTTCCCTTATCTGCTTTGCAGTAGAGCCTCAGGCCAATTATAGCATAGTTTTCTCCACTGTCGTAGTCAAACTCCATTGTCACAGGCCCACCAACAGGGACTGTTGGATATTAAAAAGACACATCAAGACAACTGGACAGTAAAAAGCCACATTTACCTCAGCACTGTTAAAAGTTTTAAAGACATACCAACATACAAGGGCAAGTGCTGACTGTATGTGGTATGTTCTCCATTGCTTGCATGGCAACGGAAATCTCCTATGTGCCGGTTAAAGACCAAAGGAAGCTTAAATTCAGCATGTCTCTCGTCCACTGTCACATTGGTGACTTGGTCGGCCCCACCGTACAGCGAGAAGGTGATAGGCAGAGCTCCTCGTGTCGACTCACAGCGGACCATCGCAAAATAATTGTGTGGCTCTTCCTTTAACACGGTGAAGGAGATGTCAGGCGCTGATACCAAGTCTGAAAGATGGGTAGGAAGGACGATGTTATTTTCCTGAGCTGCAGTCAAAAGAAAGCATGTTAAATTTACAAAAACATAACCTGGAGGGTTTTTTTCCCCACAGAGATGAGCTAACCTTTGACTGTGATTTCAACTTCAGAGCTGTTGGCAGTGAAAACTGTGTGGTTGAAGACATTAGTTGCCACACACCTGTAGGAGCCGTTGTCTTTAGAAGTTACTCTGAGGGTGACAGAAAGTATTATTTCTATAATATCTGGATTACTGATTACTTTTTCCATAGACTGTATAGAAAAGAAAGACCTAAACCTGCATTCTTATTAATGGTCAGCAGGGGGCGACTTGAGTAGTCTATTAGAAAATGGCCCGTCAAATCTGTTGAAGCCTTTTCTGTTCAGTTTTAGATCTTATTGAATACAACATGAATTTAATTTTGTAAACTAGGCTCCTGTTGAAAGAAGAATAAATCAGGGTATGGTTTGTGGCGGGCCTCCCTTGTAAAGTACAAGCATTCCTGTATCTGTCAAAATGTCTGGTCTGAGTGACTGTGTTGTAAACTAGCTGATGGTTATTGCAATCTTAAATGATTATTCTTAATGTTTTTGTACTGATTTGTGTTGTGTAGACCATCATCCCTCCGCCACCAGCTGCTATGAGGTGTTTGTGCTCATGTGCTGTGTTTGCTTTTCGCCAAACATGGCTCTGTGCTTCATGGCCAAACCTGTTCATTTTGTTCACCTCTGTCCAAAGAACATTGTTCAAGAAGTCATGTGGTTTGTTCAGATGCCACAGATGCCATGTTGTCATGTTCTTTTTATGCAGAAGGCACCCCTTTCAAACAAGCCATAAAGTTAAACATTTAGCATGCTAACTCAAGCCTGCGGAGTCTGAGCTGTAGCTCTTGGGATTGTTGCAGCTTCTCTGAGCATTACGCACATTTACCCTCTTCATTCCCGTGGAAGGAGTAAGCGTGTATGACTGTACAGTCGATCTTGGTTTCTCAGAATGAGAATGAACATCACAGAAGCAATGAGGCTGTACTGACATTTTTCAGTACTGGTTCCTCAAAGACACTTCAGTTTTACACCAAACTGATTAAATTTCACTGACCTGGAGATTGTGAGCTGGTTGTCAGAAACATGGTGTGAGGAAGATGGAGATATGAGCTGACCATTGCGCAGCCACTTGTAGGAGGCATAATTTCCAGCCTCAAGTGTACAGTTTAGCTCAAGTGTGCTTCCCTCAAACATGTCCACTCTCCCTGAATGGTTGATCTGTGCACCTTTCACAGGCTCTACAGGACAAACACAAGAGCAGGCTGAGATCCTGGAGCAGTCTGCACAACAGGAATGCTTGCAGATATTCACTGTTTATTTCTAAACTTCAGCTCCCAGTTTTAAAAATGAAAAAAATATGTTTTTATATGCATAGCAGATGAAATTAGAAAATAGTTCAATGAAAGTAGTTAAAAGAGAATAAAAACAAAATATACATGATAAAAAATAGTGCACTTAAACAGACAATATTATTTTAACAAACACTATATTGTAAGAAGTATTCACTCAGTCATTTGAAAAATTTAATTCAGGTGTTCCAATCACTTCCATGGCCACAGGTGTATAAAACCAAGCACCCAGGCTGTTAGTGGTATTATAACAAAGTGGAAGCATTTGTGATCAACAGAATCTCAGCCATGAAGTTTTAGGCCACGTAAAATGACAAAGTGGATAACATCACTGACAGTCTGCAGAGTGAGTCACTACAGACCCCCAAACTTCATTAGTGAATATGTAAAATGCTCCATGTTACTGATAGAAACTGCTTATTTGTATATAAATAAATTGACTTACCAATAACCTTGAAATAGTGGCTGTAGCTGAATGTCGCATTAATATCAGAGAAAGAGCTGTTTAGTAATTTGGCCCTACATTGCAGGTAGCCTTCATATTGCATTCTGACATGCATGGGAATGTCTCCAAGCTCCCCTTCCATAGAGGTGTAGACACCCAATGCCTTGGAATAGTCACCCAGCCTAGAAAAGGGTTGGTACTTAGAGGAATTTCAATTTTTCACATGCATTTTACCACAGTGGTTAAATTGAATGTACACACTTAAATATCTGCAGCAGAACTTCCTGATCCATCGGGTGGTTTGGCACTTCACATTGAAAGTATACAATTGATTTCACCAAAGCCTCTTTGGGGCCAAACAGCCGTGGACGCCCCAGAAAAAACTGACCTATAAAAAAATATAAATAAAACTGCACAAAGTGGTATAAAAAAAAGAACCAGCAGCAACATAATTAAAACAATCCACAACACACGTACAAATAATGCTCACTCACTGCTTGCTGTGCAGCAGCAGCAGCACGACACTGCAGAGACGAGAAAGATATGTAAGCGTTTGCAAGATTTTAACATTGTGAAACATTACGTTTACTGTGGTTCACTTTGTGTTGCTTACCCAGGACGATCACAAAGAAGGAATCGAACATCTTGAGGAGAAATAACTTCAGAACAACATTAGTCCTTGAAAATGATAGCTGGGATACAAGAGTGACGAGTTCTGTCCGTTTGAAATGGAGAGTTCAGGCAACTATGCACACACCCACTTAGAAACATGTGCAAGTAACTGATAGTGTTACTCTGGACCATACCACCATGTCATATATCAGTGAAATAACTGTATGGTGTTGTTTGATATAAAGATTTAAAAAAACAAAACAAGTGAAAAAATATTTTGTATTATTTCAATGTAAAAAAGCAAAACAAGAGAAGCAAAATGTCATTTAATAATTACATGTTTATTTGTACCAAAATAACAATACACAGTTGGGCAATGCAATTTCTCACTTTGTTGAATAAGTAAACATTTCAGCAGTGTCTTATAGACAGTTCAGGATTGCAAGTGCAACAATATTAAATATTAACATAATATTAGCATTTAAAATTAAATAGTGCATTAGGAGGTGGAGGATCCTTATGTATTATACTGTGATCTCAACCTGAAAGGGGGACAGAGAAAAGGTCTTAATGCCACTTTGTTTACATTAGTTTGATTTATCACATCCAGCAGAGCCGAGGAAGCTTCTTCAGCTTAAATGGTTGTTGTGCCCATATTTAGAACAGAGTAAAATAGAATAGAATAGAATGCCTTTATTGTCATTATACAGATTTAAAATGAGATTGGAGGGCCACTTCTGTTCAGTGCTATAAAAATAGAATCTCTAAAATAAAGATAGAACCACTAAAAATATAAAATGAAATAAATGGTTACAAAATATATACATTTTAAAATAATAATAATGGTATAAGTATATACATGTAAGGAAGTGAGTAATTGTAGTAGGTAAATGAGTATTGCACTATGAATATTGGATATTGCACATTACAGAGGTGAAAGATGTTGTCCAGTGTGAATAAAATTGCACATATTTTTGATCTTCTGTACACTTATTATTAAGGAGTGTATGATCATCTGTACACTTATTATTAAGGAGTGATCTTCTGTACACTCTTCATGGATGTGTATTTTCCTAATTGCTTCAAAAAAATAAAAACTGTCAATTTGCACTGAGAAGAGGAAAACTAACACACAAAGGAAATATGGGCAGATTATGTAGTAGGAAACTACAGGTGCATCAGTCACACTCCTCCTTTTTTTGTTGTAATCAGTGCACAATTCAGTAGTCCTTTACAGAAATCCTTCTTTGATTTTACATATACTGATTTGTTAATTATAGGAAATGAAGGGACTTTTAAAGTGTGACTGGCCACTAATATTTCACATATTCAAAACATTACTGTTGTGTTTTTTGCATGAATACCTGATTCTGGACGTCACAGTCTGCAGAGGAAGTTTCAGCCAGATTGCGCTCTGCCTGGGGTGTCATTTCAGACTGAAGTGCATCAGAGCTGGGGTGGGACCATACAAACATTGTTAAAATTTAAAATAATGTAATAATCTTAATGTAAATATAAAAATATTACACTTGATTATATTTACAGTGTTTGCAGTGTAAAACTTACTTTGCAGGATCACAGTGGTTATGAGCTGCAAAAACAACAGTGATACAAGAGTTTTATCAGAAACTTCTCTGTGCATACAAACCAGTGAGTTCCTGATTCAAACACACACACCTTGGTTGATTTCAAACATCTTGTACACACAAGCCGAGCCCACTGCTAGCATGAGGAGAACGAAGCAGCAGAATGCTATGGTGACTGCCTCAGTGACGCTCATGAAAAACTCTGAAAGAGATGAGACAAAGCCAGTTTACACACTGCAGAGACAGCACACACACTGCTGCACAAAAGTTTGGGGTCACTTCTGAAATTTCTTTGTTTTTGAGAGAAATGCATGCATGCAAACTGGCCCAGAACAGAGTCTCCACTGCACAACTGAGTAGGAATACAAGTGTGTCAGAGTCTCCAGTTAGATAGACAAACCCATCACTGGTCCTCAGCAGGTCCCTTCATCAAATGTTTCTCACAAAATATTAGGCTGCAAAAGGTACACAGAGACTGGGCATATTCTGTCCAGGCTAATGGGGAAATGTCATGGTTTGGGACATGTTTTGTTGGTAAAATGGGAAATTTGTACAAAAATTTAGGAATTTAGACTAAAAAACTCTAAAAAAGATAATGCCATAACAGACCTAATGTATCGCTGGTGTTTGGAGCAGGTTTCCTCATGCTACAGATGAATCAGCAAAGCACAGAGCCAAACTATGCAAAAATCATGTAAATAAGCAACAACTAGTGTTCTCTATGCAATGACAAAGACATCCACTTTTGTCTGTTCAGGTGATGTTTTTGATATGTAATCAGTATGCATGAAACCATTCCAATGTGTAGGAGGGGCTTCATGTACAGTATGATGACGTTAGCTCACAAACACCTGGCCAAAAGTCTTGTCACAGTTTGGTGGTTGTGTGGATTTTAAAGTATTTCAAAAGGACTAAAAAGGGACTATGAAAGGAAGGGAACAGGAACTTTCATTGACACTAAGCAGCCTAAACAAACAAGGTAACAAAGGAAAGACAGGTGAACACAATCGAACAGGTGAAAAAAGTCAGGGACTCAGGGGAAGACAGACAGGAAGCAACACTGGCACAGGACACAAAAGAAAACAACCTTCAAAGAGGAAACAGGAAGTACCTAAAGAGTCTGATGGGCATTAGCACTTAACAAGATGACAGAGACGAGGGCGCACAAACAAAAACAACAGCAACACTTTAACAATACACGAGAACCCTCCTCTTCCTCTTTTACTTCTTTAGTGGCTACTGCCTTTAGAGGTTGCAAAAGTGGACCGACTGCCATCTGACCCTATTTCTAGCGTCTCCCTTTGAACCCAAATACAAGAAATCACAAGCTTAATAATAAAAACATTACCAGACTTAAGATTTACAGTATAACAAAATCAACAAGGGATGCAGAACATGAATTCTAAAAATAAACATGAAAATTAAATCTTTAAATACTGAAAAAACTAACACAAATCCTCATCAGAACCTATATATAATATTCAAAACAAAGGGGACTGAATCAAGTCTGCAAGGCTGTGACTGCTGCAAATCTGATTCTTTGACAAAAGCAGAATTTGAAAGGAAAATAACTTGCATTTCCTATGCACTGTGCACTTTAATTCAGCAAATAAAAATAAAAGTTATTTATTTTGTATGAGTCATTTTTGTTTTGTAACTGCAGTGACAGCCTTCAGGTGGAAATCCTAAGCCAAGACAGTTTCTTTTGATTATGGTACTGTATGTGTTCTTGCATAGTCCTGGTCTCTCACCTGTGACTTGGACCAGCTCGGCTGCACTCTCCACCCAGCGCCCAGAGTCATCATAGCTGTCCCTTGCCCTGCAGCGGTAATACCCTGACTCCTCTGGGCTGATTTTAGGGAGGATGAGGGTTCTTCTTCGGTCAGTGAAGGCAAAATGAGGCTGGATGTGGGAATCCAGATGGGACTCAGAGTTGAGGACAGAGTCATTCAAGAGCCATGAGATGTAAGGGAAAGTTCCTCTGCTGACATGACAGCTCAGCCTTGCTGTAGTCAGTTTGGATTCAGCTGTGTACAGATATTCCACCTCCACTTTCACATTTCCTCCAACTGGAACTGGATAGACAGGGAAGAAGGAAGAAAGGGTCACAAATCACATAAAGACTGCAGACTTTCTGTAAAAGATGGACAAGATTTATCCATTTGAAATGTGAAGCCAATGTAGACATACAGTCTTTCTAATGACCAGCAGGTGTCCCCTAGAGACCAGCCACTGTTCTGGTTGTAAAAAGGAGTCTGGATGTGTAGAAGTTTATAGAAAAATCACCATTTCTTCTAGTTATGCTGCTATAGGCCTAGGCTGCTACTGAGTGTTTCTTTTCATTCACCTCCTTTTACTCTGTTTATACCCTATTGTGCATTTTTTCATTGCTTATTATTAATCTCTGTCTCTCCTCCACAGCGTGTCTTTTGCCATGTCTCTCTCTCCTCACCCCCTACCGGTCGCGACAGATGACTGC
>VOQJ01013349.1:0-16175 GCA_015052665.1 Apistogramma diplotaenia
GCAGGGTACACCCTGTACAGGTCGCCAGCCTGTCGCAGGGCCAACACAGAGACACAGACAACCATTCACACTCACATTCATACCTATGGGCAATTTAGAGTGACCAATTAACCTAACCCCAGTAAGTGCATGTCTTTGGACTGTGGGAGGAAACCGGAGTACCCGGAGGAAACCCATCTATTATTACCATTTTTAATAATTGTTACTATTATGAAGTGTTACCAACATACAACCAAATTTTAAGGTAAATATGCTTAAGCTAGAGTCTACAACAATATCACATTTTAAGTTTGACACAACAGTGCTTTAAGCTAAATGCTAATGTCACCGTGACAACCCTCAGTGGAAACGTATTCTCAATGGCCACTTCATTAGTTTGCTAGCACCAGGTTGGACCTTTTTCCTTTCGCAACTGCCTTAATTCTTCATGGCATAGATTCAACAAGGTGCTGGAAGAGATTTGGATTCATATTGACATGATAGCATCACAAAATTGGCGCAGATAGTTAGCTGCACTTCCACAACGCTAATCTCCACCACTTCCCAAAGCTGAACTATTGGACAGAGATCTGGTGACTGTGGAAGCCATTTGAGTACAGTGGACTCACTGTTATGTTCAGCTTGATATGATTTGAGCTTTATGGTGTGGTACTTTGTCCTTGTATCAGCCTGAACCACTGATACAAGGCAGAGTGGATCTGTGCTTTGTGTTCTTTACACCAAATTCTGATCCTACCATCCAAAAGTCACCGCAGAAATCAAAACACATCAGACAACGTTTTCTTTTTCCAGTCTTCTTTTATCCAATTTTTGTGACTGCATGAAAGTTGTAACCTCGGTTTCGTTGTTCTTAGCTGACAGGAGTGGCTCCAGGTGTGGTCTTCTTCTGCTGTAATCACTCTGATTCAAGGTTTACCTTCTTAGCTTCTGTGTAACCAGTGCTTATTTTAGTTACTATTGCCCTCCTATAAGATCAGACCAGGCTGGCAAATCTCCTCTGAACTCAATGAGGCATTTTCACCCAGAGAGCTGCTGCTCACTAGATATTTTTCTTTTTCAGACCATTCTCTGTAAACCTTAGAGATGGTTGTGTGGGAAAATCCCAGTAGCTCAACAGTTTCTGAAATACTCAGACCAGCCCATCTGGCACCAACAACCATGCCACATTCAAACTCACTTAAATCCCTTTTCTCCCTCATTGAGATGCGTGGTTTGAACTTAAGCAAGTCAACATGAACATACAGTTGAACACACATCCCTAAAAAAAGGGATGTGCTAGGGAATATGTGTTACTACTGAGGGAAATGTGATAATTATCCCTAATTTAGGATGATGGAAATCTCCCTAATGCTTTCAGGTTCAGCATTTGTATCTGGCATTTTGGTATCATAAACCAAAGCACTAAACTTGTTACATAACTTCATTTCATAAAAGAATTGAAATATTTCAATCAATGCAGAGAGAGTGATATTAGCACCCACAGAGCCACCATGCCAGCTTACAGTGGTTAATAAACAAGATCAAACAAGATTAAAACACATCAAATGCAATGAAAATGAAGAAGAACTTCTTGCACAATGCACACAATGTTTGTACTGTATGTGATTGTAACTGCATATAGCTGCATATAGACCATTATAACATACAGCTCTGATGGTCAGAATTTATAATATCGCATTTAATTTTTCCCTAAACTCTCATTTCAAGGTTCGGTGTAGTGTACAGTGTGATTATACCTATTGTACTAGCTTTACTTTTTTACTGTGCCTGGTAAAACAGACTTTAGTATTGATTTTTCTTTTCCCAAAAAGAAAATAGTACTTGAGCATTTCTTCTTTCAAAAGGGTGAAAAAGGAAGTATTGACTGCTAATCTTAGCTTGGTAAATCATGCAATTGGGAGGTGTCCTTTATTTATTTCAGCATTGCTTTCACTTCTGGTTCCTCTTTTCTGCTGCCAGAAAACACAGTGTTCAACACTTATCAGAGGAAGAAGCAAATTTAAGTTGTGTAACTAATAAAGCCCAACGAATGAGGTCAGTGACCTGTTGCTATATTTCAGCTGGTGTCGGTCACCCATGTCCTGCTGAACATTGTAAATGTAAATTCAAACATTGGTCTTGTTATAAATAGTGCAGTGTGTATTAGTTCTATTTTCCTGTATCTTGAATATTTTTGTTGGGAACACAGGGCATTCCCCACCAGCATCAGCAGTCTGAACTATTTGAAGTCTAGCATCTGGACTACATCCTCATTAATAATCTCATTCAATAACTGATAAATAGCAGTGAGGTCGACAACATTTAATACTATGCTTGTGCAGCATTTAAAACAGCCGTTATGCTGCTTATACTTTTTATTATACTCATTATGTCACTTTTTTTTCAATTAAATTTTATATATACAGCACCAAATCACAATAAACAGTCGCCTCAACACGATTTATATTGTAAAGACCCTAAAATATTTACAGAGAAAACCCAACAGTCAAAAAGACCCCCTGTGAGCAAGCACTTGGCAAGAGTAGGAAGGAAAAACTCCCTTTTAACAGGAAGAAACCTCCAGCAGAACCAGGCTCAGGGAGGGGCAGTCATCTGCCATGACCGGTTGGGGCTGATGATTTACAGTGTTAGACAATGATATTTGGGGCAAAACTAACTGGACACACAGCCTTGTACATGGCACACATTAACAAGGCTGATTCTATATACAAAGAAAAGCAACTTTCATAGTTTTGCCACATGTTGGATAAAAGAAGTCCACATAAACAAGAATGAAGCAGAAATAGTGCTTTATTATTGTCGCTGAAGTCACTTCTTCAGTGTCTCCTTCTTTTGAGGGCAGAACATCACCACTCCAGTACTGACAGAGTCTGTCATTGATTCCTTTGTGTAAGCCTCAGTTATTTGTCTCTGCAACCTTGCAGTTTTCCATGACTGCTTATTCTCTGACCAGGAAACTAGTCAGTGTAATTCTCTTTGGCACTAGAAAACAGAACAGAAGATCTTGGAAACTCTTGACTCTGGGGTGGTGCCACATTGCTGGATGTCAAAAATACAAAGACAGATGGAGAGAGATGACTGAAGTCACTTAAGCCTCATGTTAGGTGTTAGCAGACAAGAGGTATGAATACAAGGGGATGTTTGTCCATTACTCCTTGGGGAAAGAGTTGAAGAACTGCTGTACCACATCAAGCCTTATTTAATCATTTTATTGTTTTCTCTCTGTCGTAGAGTCTCATCTGACTTCCCAGCGGCCACAACATTTCCCTTGTTTGGGGAGAGATAGAGCACAGTCAGAGGCACGCATTAAACTCTAGCTGTAGCCAATATCCTGGGTAATTGGAAACCTCATTTAGCTGGAAAGTAATGCACAACAGTCACATGTCCAGGAGTTGTAAATATTCACACATGGCCATGCATCTGCCAAGACAAATGCTATAAATCCTCCCCAAGGATCAGAGTTAGCTACTAATGTTAGCTTTGGTGAGGAGAAAGGCGTTGGAGCAGTGCATTAACAAGAACCCCAAATGAGGTTTTAAAATGTATTCATGACTCCATAGCAAGTAATAGGAGCTTTGGCCATGGTGGACATGTTTACTTCATTCCATATAAAATCTGCTTTGGAGATAATATTTAAGGAAAAGCTGTTTTTTCTTTGGATGGGTGTATAAAAAAACTGGCATTACTGCGTCTCTCAGTAAAATGTGGTTTGGTACTAAGGAATGTTCTCCACAGCTTATTTTCAGTTTACTAAACATCACAACAGTTTGAACAAGGATTTAAAAGGAAGTGATTTGTTATCTTTTAGTAGAAAACCTAGTAGAAAACCAACCATTTCAGTTTTGATGCAGGGCTTTGTTTGCATGACGCTAATCTGCCAGAAATATATCACATGCAAAAATATCAGTAGTCCTTTGCATCATGTTCCATTCGCTCTTATCCCAAATAGCACCCTGTGTCCAAGTTATTTGCAAGTGAGTGATGAGTTGACAGTGAAAAAAAAAACTTGACAGACAAGACTTTTAAAATGTACTGCCTAATGAATGATGGGAACAAACTGTAATGTGTGCTTTTGTTAGAGCTGTGGATATATATTCATTATATATTCATCAATATATTCATTGTGTTCTGGTTGCTGCAGCAATTTGCTCAAATTATGAGAGAGACAGTTTTGGAGCTTCTATAATTAACCTGATATGCTTATCTGTCATCAGGGACAGTAAAAAAACAAAACATTAGGCTACTGTTAACTCAGGTATTATATAACTTGGCCTTATACTGGCTACCTTATTTACTTGTTCCAAAAAGGATTATTAAATATGATATTGTTTAATGATGATGAAAGATAAATGTTTTTATGAGTGCCCTGTAGCATGTTCCAAGGCACTCAAAGGCAAAATGAAAAGCCACCTCTTCAGAACAAGACAGGCAGTTTGATGATAATGGTGTGCACTTTCATGTAGTTTCTTCTCTGAGGGCATTTGTAGTGCTGGGGACAGATAGTTAAAGGACCAAAGGTAAATCAGTACTCTCACGACAACTTACAGAAATTTGAACCCCGATTCTATTGGAGGCTCACTTTAAAGTCTGTTCAGCCATTTGACTGGAATGTATGTGCACCAAAAGAGTTATCCAGCTGCTTTCCAGGGGCAACAGGTTTAACTTTTTCTCCAAATCCCTGCTGTCCAAGTAACCAGCACTGACGCCAGGGGAAATGTGTGCCCTCTGCATTTTGGTATTACAATAAGAACTAATTTACATGAGGGTAAATCACTGTGCCTGTTACTACGGGCAAGGTCAAACAAACTGAGCAACCTATTACGCACGGCTCTGCTTTGATTTGCTTTACATGTTGTTTGTCTGTCTGTCTGACCTTGACCCGAAGAGATTAGGACTAAAGTTCAGCCTGGTCTTGTGAGGACCAGAGAAGCCTTACAGTGCTGACGTGATCAATACGCCTCTGTGAGACATGGCTTTAATACAAATGTGCGCGTCAGACACCTTGGCCTTTTATCCTCCCTGCTTCCATGGCAAAACTCATCTCTCCTCATTACAAAAACTGCCTGCATGACTTGGGCCTTTTTGCTGAGTGGTTGGCGCATCGATGTTAATCATACTGTACTATAAATGACTGCAAGAGCTGTTTTACAAATGAGCAGGTACTCTTTAAGATTTATGAGCAGTAACAGTCAGATGTGCTTGAGTTAGTTACTGTAGATGGATTGTGTTCACACATGAGAATTGGAGAAAAGGGAAGGAAGGTAGTGGATGACTAACTTTTTGTGTGTGTGCCTTTTCTTCATGCCTTTCGTTGTGTCCGTTTTCATGTCTTCCTGTGTGTGTTCCGTGTCTTTCTTCAACTTACTTCCTCTAGTGTTGTAAAGGTTGTTTACTTTGCTTGACATGTGGTTTTACTTCATGTGTGTTTTGTTTTTTTGTTTTTTCTTTCCTGCCCTCGTTATTGCCTGCTCTGGCCTGATTGTGTTTACGTCTTCCTTGTTACCCTACTCGCCCATGTGGGTATTTAATTAGTGTGTTTTAGTTGTCCACCTCCTGTTCTGTGTCTTTTTTGCCTTCTTTCTCATGTCTTACAGTCTGCCTGTCTTCCCTGAGTTATGGCTTTCATTTATTGCCTTTTTGGACTGTATTATTTTACCTGTTTGGATTCCCTCAGTTGAAGGTCTGTTTCTTCCTTTGTTCCAGCCAACTTGACTCCTTTGTACCAGCATCTGGGTCAACTTTTTAAACTTTACCCTAATTTCCAACACTACAAACTGAGCCCTGCTGGCAATTTCCCAGCAAATTTGCCTTTTTACTTGAATGGACTTTGATTTCAGTAAAAACACCTTTTGTGAGGAGACAGGCTGCCTGCCATTGCCAGAGGGAGGTGGAAATTGACACTCATGTTTCTCCAGTTTCTGATCCAGTATCCACATGAGCTTGTGATCCCGGACTTTGACGCTGCTTTGGCTGCACCTGATGTGGTCAACAGCAAGCCAAAGCTTCTTTCTCAGTTGGCCAACACTAAGACTGTGTTGAGTTCAGTCTACAGTTCTTCAGAGTCACCCTCAGTTTCTCACCTGTATCTGTGTCATGTGATGGCACCCATATTCCTATATGCCCGACTCCTTACAGAGACTGTTCTCCTGTCAAAATCCCAGAATTTCTTCCTGAATCCTCAGTTGATTCAGAATCTGAATCTCCTGCCAGTACTAACTTTACAACCAGTTTGTGTTTATCCACATTCTCCTCCTGGCCTGTCCTGTCAGGCCTTTATCTTTCCGATCAAGCTTTTCACCTGTCTATCCTGACCCTGTGCTCTCTGGTCCAATTTCATAATGTTTCACACTGCATTAACAAGAATTTGTATGTCCATGGTTGTATTTATAAACTCTGTTTTATAGGTTTATGCATTCAGTGTAACAACTTCAATGTATATACAGTATACAAACAGGAAGGCAAAACAGGAAATAAGCTGTGTTTGAGTTCAGAATGAAATGAATGAAAACAATTAATGATTATGGCGTTTCAGGAAACAATGACATCATGATCATCACCATCTAACAGGATACACGTTGTATTCAACCCGTGCATGCAAAATTTAGCAGCAACAAGAATCTTATATTAGCACATTTGCTACATGAAGTTAATATTGTTCAGTACATCAGAAGCACACATTTGGTGACATAGTAGGCGGTGTGCATTAAGATTGTGCAGCGAAAGTCCCCTTAAAATGACAATACAACTTTGACCTTTGAGCACAGTTTGTTTTGAAGACCCGTTTGTTGGTCTTTGTGTGCACGTTTCATTGAAATCTGACCGGTACTCTTGGAGGTCATCGAGCCAGATGTGAATGGGTTACTTAGTTACACACATCTTCACGGGTGAGCACAGCATTTCCCTCACTGAAATATATAAATGAACTATGTATGAGTGGTGGCTCATGTATAAAATGCAGTTTGTGTGGACACTGGCATCTTTTGTGTGTACTGAATGCACCCTTTAAAAAGTATTTTGTGATTTATTTGTGCAAAGAACAAAAGAAAAACAATCATTCACTGTGCTTCAGTCACAAGAATAAACATGTATTAGAGACAATGTTTAAATATCCCAAGGTCAGACATTCAAAGGTCACCAATACAATGTGCTATTGTGAACCTGAAATGTGTTCACCCTGCTGTTAACACCACCGTTTTCTCACAATTTTTTTCATGACCCTATTTCCTTGAGGACAAGGGTCAGCTCTTGTTTATGGACTGTCATCATACAGTGTTGATTCTTCTTGCTTCCTCAGTTGCAGAAGTTGTACTGCTGCTGCAGGCTTTGTACTCCCTGACTGAATGATTAGAAGTCCAAAATATATAAACAAGATGTACTGAGGCAAACACAGCTCTCCCTAGTTAATTGGAAACCTAAAACAGCTGATTATAATCAATTATCCACTCTGCATAGCATTGGATATATTTAATTACAAGAGCAGCGATTGTGTAGACAATGTCACACTCGAGAGGAGGCAAGTAAGAGGACAGCACTGGAGGAAGAAAATTAAACAACCAGCATTAATGCAAGTCGAGGGCATGATCAGTTTTCTTTGTGTGTGTGTGTGTGTGTGTGTGGGTGTGTGTGTGTGTGTGTGTGTGTGTGTGTGTGTGTGTAATGAACATCTTCCTGTGCTGGCTGTGGTTGAAGTCAGCAAATAAGTTGTCCTCTAATACCCACATTAGTTGTCAAGATGCCCTGCCCCTCCACATCTCTACGTGTTCTCAAGCAAGACACTGATACCCAAGTTAATTCAATTCCAATTTAATTTTATATATAGAGAGAGCACCAATTCACAACAACAGTCGCCTCAAGGAGCTTTTGCCCCTAATCTTAGGCAAGTACCTTGCATGGCAGCTTTGCTACCAATGGTGTGTGTGAGTTAATGGATGAATGAGAAACACATGGTAAGATGCTGTGTCGGACATCTAAGGTTAAAAAGTGCCATAACCCTTCATTTACCATGCACTTTTTCTCTGACTATAATTCCCTTACCATTTGTGCTAGAGAGAAAATTCCAACGAGTTTGGAAAGAGAAGAAGACGAGCTTTACTCAGATATTTGGTGCATTGCAGTAGCATAAAGCATTCACAGAGTACTGCTGTCTGAATACAGACATAAAAATCAGCTCATTTCACCAGGTGCACAGAAAAGATTCAAATGGTTCCTGAAAGATGAGAATGATTTTTTGTTTAATTATTCAGCTAAAGTTGCAGAATAATTCTAGGCCTGTGTAATACACAGATGTTAAAGGGTTGAAGTTTGTCAGCATATGCTGGCATTTTATTATCCCATGCCCACATAAGTCATTTGTATTCTTTTCAACTCAAAATCAAAAGTACTAATTGTGTTGGGAGGGGGGTATAAAAACAGCAGCTCAAATGCCATCGCCTCCTCAAGTACAGTACAATTAGTTTCATATATCGTTAACCTTTTCACTAGTTGAACAGCAAATGCCACAGTGTGGAGATTCACAATGATGCAGGAAATGCTTAGTCGATACACAGGAAGATTAATAGCACCTAAACCTTCCTCCAGTCAACATAACCAGAAGTTTATTACAGCTCTCAGAAAGGTTGTTAAATGTATTCAGTGACGCTAACAATGTTTGAATGTGAAGTGTGCATTTATCATGTATCTATATCTGGTATTGTTATGTTACCTTCAACACCAAAAAGGGACACAGGGTCACTAATATTTGTTGATAATGTACAACTCATCCAGATGTTATAGTCTGAACATGAACAGAAAACACAGCTTCAGTGCTGAAGTATTTTCAAAGCACAGAACACAAACTGCAGGACTGGAACTGGAGCAGAACACAGCACTGAATATGAGAGATGACAAGAATGAATATGCAAAAGATCAGACCAGGATAACGAAGCAATTAAACAACTGTTACAGAACTGTTGCGGAGCACGAAATAAACAAACGCGAAAATACAACAATTGAATAGCCTGGAACTAAATACCAGCTACCAGGGATAACCTAAATCACAGGACCTCAATAAATAAGCAAAACAGCATCAGGCTACAAGCAAGGTAATAATAAATAACAACGAAACTGAATGAATAAACCAAAAACATAAATTATTTTCACAATCCAAAAGAAACAACAACTGGCAAAGACTCAAAACTCAGAGTCTAAAGCTCAGGAATCATGACACCAGATCTGTCTGTCTCTCTGAGAATATAACTCGTCACACTGGTCTGTTTCAGTCTGTGTTATTTAATCTGCAGTGGCTCTGAAGGGTTTTCCCAATATTATGACTACAGATAATACCACACCTTATAGATAATAGAGTGCTGTTAATGACTGAAAATAGAGCTAAGTTCATTGGAAAGATAGATGTTTGCCTCGAACATTTTAAAGAAAAAGGTACAAGACACAAAAAAATCTATAATAATAATTAATTTTATTTGTGGGTGGCCTTTCAAGACATTCAAAGTCATCTTCCAGTATAAACAGTATAAACTTTAGAGTAGATCGATCAATTAATTTTGTACAAGCAACTCAAATGTTATGCTCAAAAGGAAGAAGTATAAACTTACATGATCCCGTCTCATGCAAGGAAACAAACAATTGTACATATATACATCTATTCACCTATACAGAACATAGATGTATAGCTTTATTGTTGGGCTCTCACTAAATAGAAACAAAACAGGTCAGGTCAGTATTTCACAACTGAGACTCTTGGAAAAAAACACCGCGAGGAAGGACCGCACGTGACAAAGGATCGAGGAAGACTCAGACAATACATCCACATGAGGTAAGGACGGGAGAGGAAACCGATGGGAGCGCAGCCAGGACTAATCACAGAAGACGAGACAAGGGAAGTGGAACTAAATAAGATACAGCAGCAACAAGAGACTATCAAAATAAGACAGGAAATAACTAACACTAAGAACAAGACCACGACATGTGAACCTGACACAGACACTGAGACATGAAGACAGGAATGGAGTTC
Organism: Apistogramma diplotaenia; assembly: GCA_015052665.1. NCBI lineage: Eukaryota > Metazoa > Chordata > Actinopteri > Cichliformes > Cichlidae > Apistogramma > Apistogramma diplotaenia. The sequence goes on from VOQJ01013349.1 coordinate 10,010, forward strand.
AAAAGGGAATTAACCTCGAAAGCAAGCAGGGAAATAAAGGCACAGAAACAGGAAGAGAGAGATAACAAAACTGGAAGACAAAATTAACTTGACAACTAAACAGTGAAACCACACAGCCACGATGGCAGGACACAGACACGGGGACACAGAGTCAGACTGGACATGAAAAGGAGCAAAGCTAACACAACTCAGAAGCACAAGGAAACAATATCATATATTAAATGTAGAACTTGAAAATAAATCACATCTTCAATCCTGAAGAATAAATCATGAAACCACAAAACTCAAAACTCGTGACACATATGCGTGTTTTTTGTACATCAGAAAGTTACATTTTTTGCAACAGTGCATCAAAACGCCAGATTTTGCTTTTGCTTTTTTGGATTTTCATCTACACTAATGTTAAAGAATGACAAACTAGAACCTTGCATAACTGACATGACTTGTAAAATTATACTGAAAGGTTTATAACAGTTTCAGTAAGGACAATGGGCATATAGATAAGCTGTTCTAATGAATTACATAACCTGTTTTTATGTAGGTAAAAGCAGAGCAAAAATAGAGGTTACATCAGTTTATGTAATAGCTTCATTTAATGTAGCTGTTTATTTCACAAATGGCACCAGTGAAATAAAAGTTTGTAAACAAATGGATGAAAACATTGCTGGACAGATACTGCATTGATGTGGTGTGTTTGTCAAAGCATGGATGTATAACTTTACAGCTATAATTTTAGCAGGTTTTAGTTGTGGACCTTCCAGTGGCAGGAGGAAGAGGAGGCGGTCGTTACAATCAACCATGTAAGATTCAGCCAATCATAATAAAGTGGACTTCTAACAAGGGAGCTCCAAAGAGACAGGAGCCAACAGAGTTTGTTTCAGCTGAATAAATTAAAAAAGTGTTTTATATCACCGCAGATCTCCTGAAATGCATTAAATACCCCAATCTCACTATGCTTCATTATTCAGTGTAGAAGATTCTCTCCTTAATATGTGTCACCCTCTCTCCAAACCATTCTTCCACAAGGGCCAAGAGGAAGCCCACCCACAAGTCTTTCAGCAGATGGAAATAACCTTTCCAGATTGCCCCCGCAGGAGATATAATTATCACAGCCGCCTTGGCTGGAACTGGAAGTGTTCAACTGGCTGCTCAATACCTTGCCAGGTCCCTCTGTGACGCTGGTTTCCAGTGGTCGCTCATCATTACAGGAACATAGAAACCTTGAACAGGAATGAAAAGAAATGTGGCTCCCAGTCCTAAATGCACAGTAAGTGTGCAGAGGTCATGTCTGTTAGCCTACAGGATGCCAGAAGTACAAAGTCTGCAACTGATTAGGTTCTGATTCAAAGTAGTGAATAACTCGGCTCTCCTTGTTCAGTTTGGTTATGCTCATTCACCGTGCTGCGACCCAGAGTCACACTGGTATTTCTGTGCTGAATGGGGAGAGTGAGAGACTTAACATAACAAAAATGTCTCCAAATAGCTAAAAAAAAAAAAAAGCTGTTGCATCCTAACCAGGAGGTGAACTGTTGAGGACAACTACGTGCCAAGCAGCTAGTGTGAGGCATGACAAGCATACAAAAGACACAGGCGGGCAGATGGGACGTCTCAATGCTCATTTACATAAGCTTTGCTCAGGGAATTCAGGAATAGTGATTCTGATTGAGCAGTGAAAAGATCTGTTTTTGTTTTTCTCAGAAAGTTCTCAAGCTTCAAATATAAAAAAAACACACTGTTAAGTGAAAGAAGTGAGCGAGGAACAGAGATCCAGGGGGCAAGCGCTGTGCATTCATTTCCTTGAAACACAGTTTCAAGGAAAAAGGGAGGGGAATTCCTTGCATAGGGTAATTCATGTTGATTCAGCTCAACTCATTCCTAGTATGAAGCCAGCTGATGCAACACAGTTTATGACAAAATACAACACAGACAGTGTTTCAGTGCCTACTGCTGACCGATGCATCAGGAGCAGTAAATTTACAGGCCATGCATAAAAAGAATGCACGCGTGAAATCTTTCTGTCTGTATAAAGTCAGTGAAAGCATTGCAACCATGGCCTGTGCCGCTGCTAAATGACTTGATCGTGGATGCTTCCAAGCGCTGCATCAAAGACAAAAGTGTGCATTTTTGTGAGACATGGCAGCACTCAGGGGAGGGTTTGAAATCTGATGCAAGGCAAAAATCAACTGTTGCATGTGAAACATTGACTGAACTGTGTCAGAGTTGTTTTTGTTTTGTTTTTTTTAGCTCACAAATACACAGGTGTATGTGTGAAGGCGTGCTTGATTTCTGGTCAAGAGTTGGCATGTCTGTATCTGTGCATGCCCGCATTTATGCAGTGAATGGCACTTTATCTCCCTGTTCCCGGCCACATGATACCTTGTAGTTAAAGGCAGACGCCATATGCATTTCCACCAAATGAAACCTTGTACGCCTGAGTGTTCCTGATAGCTGGCAGTTCAGACCAGGACAGCATGGGGCCAGAATTACTCTGGGAGAGAGAGACTCTATTTATACCATAAGCTATTTCTTATCACATGACAGAACTTGAGAAATTACAATCACAGTTTTAAGTGTGGGCATATGGTACTCTGGGTATGAATATCCTGTTTTACTTTAGTTAGCAATGAAATAATAAAATAAAAAATATATATATATATATCCATCCACTCTCTACCACTTATCCCGTTCGGGGTCATGGGGGATATTTTGTCCTTACATTTCTAAAAGCTCTTCACTCATTCATTCAGGGACCTTATTCATCAACAACTGACAAAAAAAAGCAAGAATATGAGAGCTGAGACCTAAGAAAAAATCAAAGGTCCTGTGGGGGTGGGGGTGGGGGGAGAAAATTTTAGCAGTGATGTAGCAGAGATGTCACAGGCCTTTTTTTCCAGCGTGTTTACATCACATTTTTACTGCTCGTTTATCTCAAAGTGGCTTGAAGTGAAGGCGAGACATTTCACTGTTGTTCTCACACCTATGGAACTTTACAGTATGCTTTTCTTCAACAAAAGCACTCTGTCTGCAGCGGTTTTATCCGTGTTTAAACTGGCAAAAATATATCTGTCAGTCACCACCTCTTCCAGTATTTATGAGCTATAGCACAAGGCGACAGGCACCAATAGAAAGGTGTGAACAGGTCTGGCTGGTCTGCTGAGTTCCCGCAGTCGAAAACCAATCTGTGAAGTACCACAACTCAGATTTCCATACCTGACACCTCTAAAACATGCTACTATCTGCACACGTGGCAGTTGTATATAGGCCATGTGTTGGGGCTTGCGTATATTTAATATTTAACATAGAATTATGAAAAGTCAAGGTATTTAAATGACTTTAACCATTCAAAAAATAAAGAGGGAGCTGCACTCTCTAATTTGCAACTTTAAATTTAAAGGTAAGCTGCACTGGAAAGCTGAATGGGATGAAGCCAACTAAACATGTGCCTGAGCAACGCTCTTTAACTGGAGAGTGCTCTGGTAATTGTGTTACCGAGATGCTCTTTTACCACCTGCTATCTTACTTCCCGCAGGTGTCAAGGCAGCCTTAAATTGCTCACACGTCTATTATCCAACTTCTCTTTCAATAACTGGAGCCAAGAAGTTCACTGAGTGAGAACAGCATCAACATTAAAACTTAGAACAAGAAAGTTACACTGTACAGATGTGAGTCATAAAGTCTTCAGTTCAATGTGGGTGTTGTGATGTCCCACTGTGCGCTCTCAAGCACATCTTTAATGATGGCAACCAGCCTTCGACAATTCTATCTTTCCTGAAGGCATCATTAAGGTCACAGTGCAAATATTATATCGATGCTTGTTTGGCGTTCCGTCACGCGTGCATATTCAAAACACTCTATCGGCTCATTGCTTATAGAAAGTGTGCTAAATGAGTATCTTTGGATTGGTTTGCACTGATTTTGGGGGGAAAACAACCTCCTCTACAACCTTTTTTTTTCCCTTTCAATTGATTTGAGCATTCGGTTGTGGATGAGGATGACTCACTCCTCTCTTTTTCACTCACCTTTATTGCGGCTCTGCCTGGTTGCCATGCCCACATAAATGCACACGGAGAGCAGAGGTTTCGGAAGAGAGAAGATGTGGCCCTGTCATCCTTTACTTAGTAGGAAACTTAAAAGCAAAATGACAAAAGAGCCACAATTAAAGGCTCTCTGAGCAGAGAAGACACTCAGAGAAAGGCTTGAAAAGAGCATGGCCTTTCTTAAAAATTAGGAAAATATTTTCTTAAACGTTGCCATTAGGAAGACATAGAGCATAATATGTTTCATCTTCCTGGTTTCTGAAATGTTTTGAAGTTTATTATTATTGAAACGAGTCATTCTGTAAGCTGCACAACTGGTTAGCGACTGCTTTTTGCTTTCATTTTTTTTCCACCCAAACTGTAATCAAAGTCAATATTGTTTTTCATTTTCAAGTCATATCCCAGCAGAGTGGCAATTAGCAGATGCCCTATTTCAGGAGCAGACACAGAACATTGGCTACCCTGTGAGTACATGCAGACACGGTCATCTAAGTCAAGCCAATCAGACCCATGAGGAGGATGGGGCCAGGAACTTGATGTGTGGTGAGACTTCAAAGAGATCTGCATCAAAACACAAAACTACAAAAAAAAATAGAATGAATGAGCTTGTATTTCACAATTTCATAAGTGCTAATCACATTTCAACCCTTCACGTTATGGTTTGTGCAGCATTTAAAAGCAAATCTCTACTGTGCATTGTGTTTTCCATTGTGTCATGGTCCTGGGCCTTTCTTTCAGTGATGGTCTATTTTGTTGTATTTTTCTGGTTGTGTTTCTTTGATTTTTTTTCATTGTTTCGGTTCTCAGTTTGTTGTAGTTTTGTATACTGTTTTTGGTTGCAGTTATTTGTATTTAATTCCACTTTTTCCTGTCCTTGTCTTCCCGTGTCTTTTGCGTCTGTATCCCTGCGTCTTGACCTGTTTAGTGTGCCAGTCCTCCTATGTGTCAAGTCTGTGTTAGTATCTTGATTTGGTCACTTCCTGTTTTATTTTGACAGTTCCATGAGCTACGTGTTTCGTTTTGCTTCATCTGTCTTAGTTTCATTTGATTCACCTGTTGCTCCCTGCTGTGTCCGCTCTCCCTGATTGTGTTTTCAAGCCCTCGGTTTTTCTCTGTTCTTTCTTGTGTTGATGTCTATGTTCTCCCCAGCTGTGTGTTCCTGTTCAGTGTTTCGGTCCCCTTTTAGCCTTGGTTGAGATTTAGTTGTTTGTTTTTTGTTCCAGTAATCAAAGCTGTTTAAGTTTAGTTCTGTCTTCACGTCCTGTCTTGAGGTCCAATCCTTATCTTTACACAGACAAACGGTGACATATTGAGGCTTTCAGTGGGCTTGAAATGGGAGTTTTTACTTTGTTTGTGACGGGAATAAAGTATCTTAAATGATCCTTGCCTGACACCACCCCCAAGTATCCTCAGGAGAATTTAGGTCATTCTCATTAGTCATCAGTATTTCTGTGTGTAGCCTATATACTGTAAGTCCCACGATGTTAGAGTTTTGGATTCTGGGACTGGGATTGACGTTTTGTTCTCTCCCTGGTGTTTGGAGCCCCTCTTGTGCTTCTCTCTCCCCCAGTGTTACCTTCTCTGCTCTGTTTCAGTATTAGTTCCTTCACCCTCCTGTGGTCGCTTTTCTGTGCATTTTGTCTCTTGGTTATATCCTGTTTTACTTTGAAGGTGAGTTTTCTGTTGTTTCAGTTTAACTTTTTGTTTTACCCTCCTTTGTGACTGTCAACCCCACACTAAAAGTCTAATCAGTCCTCGAGTCTAATCGAGTCCTTGAGTGACTTCTTTCCCTGTTTCCTCTCTTTCCCTATTTCGATACTGAAAAGCGATCATGTACCAAAATCTGATTCCTGCAACAGGATTTATGAAAGATTTTTACATTAAATTAAGAAATTATCTGTTTTTCAACTGTTCTTATTACTTGGCATTATTGTGCCTACTCTGTGTTATATATTATAATTAATGTCCATTTTGAAACTTAAGACATATTTATAGAACTGGTATATTATATTTATTGCAATTTCTGCTGCCCTCTTGGTCAGAGCTGTCTTGAAAAAGAGATTTTTAATCTCAATGAGATATATATATATATATATATATATATATATATATATATATATTTTTTTTTA
>VOQJ01013352.1:0-21645 GCA_015052665.1 Apistogramma diplotaenia
GAGGAGAGGAGAGGAGTGGAGAGGAGAGGAGAGGAGAGGAGAGGAGAGGAGAGGAGAGGAGAAGGGAGGAGAGGAGATTAGTTAAACAAACAATAGAGTTCTCCATGGTAACAGAGGTGAATGATCACCTCTGACCCTTAGTGATTGGCCTGATTATATTAGTGGAGATCTATTCCCCATCTGTAATAGGTCCAGGCATGTTGGAGTCATAACATCCTCAGAACCAATAAACAGTGTGAATACTAAAGTGCTGAGGAAAAGGACTGGAGGGGGAAATGCTCCATCTTGGTTTGTGTGAAAGTGTAAAGGCCTCTATACCAAAAGTCATATTTCTTTGTGAGATAACATTTACAGTTTCCAGCTCTTATGTTCTCATATGAGATCCTGAGATCAATAATGATCTCACTTGTTCTTGTTAAATTCGCTGTTATCCTCAGGGTGTCTGCAAAGTGTCTGCTGAAACCTTTGCAGCAGAGTGAAATATTGCTTCTTTGAGTTTACCTTTTCCTGTGAGCCTAAGAGCTGCTGAAGTAAAGTTGACAAGAAAAGCGCCTGAAAAAAAAATCTCACCATAAAACAACTGTCAAAGAATGAAATGAATACACAGACAAACATACACTTGGGCATCAAGTACAGAGCAGTAACCGACTCTAATCAGTCTCAGATGTGCCCAGGGAAACAGACATCCCATTAGAGCGGGTATGCATGTGTGTTTCAAGCTACTACTTAGGACCCAGCTAAGTCCCAGACCAATTCCCTGGTGTAGCTGGCAGAGGGCTGTTTATCTGCAGGTCAGTTCACAGCTTTTAAAACTGTCCTTACCGAGGCTTAGCAGGGCCCAGAGGGAGCCAGCTGCAGGCCTGTCTGGTTGGTCTACCATTCTGCCTCCCAACAGAGGAACTGACTGCAGACCATGAGGGCCTGTGGCAGGCCAGCGGTTACGACAGCATCTAAAAATCATTAAGATCCTATTTGTCACCACAGGAAAATGAGAAATATTTAAAAATCTGCAAAACTCTTTGGCCAAAGGACGGCTGTTGATAGATTTAACCATCACCTACTTAAGTATGTGACTTCTTGGCGCGCAACCATTTCCACAGGATTTAATTATTCCGTTAGAGACATTTCAGATTTACTACATGCCTCTTAGGCCTCCTGCATTGCTATGTTTATTTCTATCCATGGGGGGTAAATGTTTTGTTGGGACATTAGCCACAACAGTTAACAGTTTGGGGTTTCCACATCGTTCCCCTTCAAAGGAGTGGCCTACATTTATGGAGCGATACAGAAACGCAACTGACATTCTCAGGATAGCAGTGATTCCAGACCACAGATTCCTGCGGTGGACACGCTCTCTCTGTCTGTTTTTGTCTGCCTGTCCCAACGAGTCTGTGGATTTAGAGAGGAGTGACAGCACTGTGGTTCCTCTGCCCTCACCATGCGGCAGAGTGGTGGGCCAAGTGGCTTTAGCGCCTTCTCTCATCACCCAGTCTGTCTGACTGGTCCAAACCAGTCTGGCACTCTACATGCTGTTTGTATGTGTTTCAGTGTCGGTTGTGTATGTGCATGCCTACATGCTGTGGTGTCCCGGTGTGTATCGGCGCACAGTGAAACCTCGCGGGCCAGACGAGGATGCAGACACAATTCTGCCTGACAACTTTTCTGCCTCCGCATTGTCACTCCTTGCAGATCAATATGTGGAAGCGACTTAATCCCTGCAATCAACAAAGGAGCTACTCCGTCCAATTGGCAGACTGAAAAAACAAAACAATACAATCTCTCAGAGTTGCCAGCGGACAGACGATCAATGATTCGCATCCAATTTATCAGGTTCAACACTTGTTTGTGTCTGAGTATGTGTGTGTGTGTGTGTGTGCGCGCGTTCTGTTGTTTGTATCAGTCCAATCAATGTTCTTCATCCTTTTCATTAGGGCCTGAGCATGGTTTTCATTAAGGGGAAACACATTATGCCGTTGGGTATTCACCCAGTGAGTGCGTGAGTAAGAAATAGATGGGAGGGCCATAGCTGTGTGGATGAAAGGCAGGGGGAGAACTTTATGGCACCATTTAGTCATTGCAGACAGGGACTATGGTGCATAATAATCTGTTGTGGTAGCGTTTGGGCTAACTGGGCCTGGTCTCACAAGAGAGACGACCAGAAACCAGCTCACATCCTCACAGCCATAAACACAACACTGGCATTCATTAGGGTAAAACGGGGCAGAGAGGTTGCAATCCCCCGATTTGTACATAATGAGATCAGCATGTGTGTGTGTTTGTGAGTTACAGAGTGCCTCATTAACAAGGTATTAGGGTAGCCTTGATATCTAGCAGCCGCCCTTGCTGTAATTGAAACTGATTTTATAATGAACTTCAAGCACAGATCAAACCTGCTGCACCAAGTTACAGAACGACCCCTCCCCCCCCCTTTTTTTTTTCAGTTCTTCACCGTTGCTGCTTCCTTGATCCTGCCCGTGGCAATTTGGGGAGAGAAAGTGGAAGAACGGAGAGAAATGTAGAAATGGAAAAAAATAAAAGGGGAGCAGGGGAAATGAAACCAGCAAGGTAAGGTCCTGTTTGGGCAGGACAAAATGAAAGGGCATAAAATAAGTCAGTGTTTCACCTTTGTGGTCTTGTAAAAGATGAGTCAGTGCGTAGTTGAGTTTATTAGAAGAACACAGTAAAGCACCAATTAGATGTGAAGGGCAGGAAAGGTTTTAAGACGGCCTTACCCATCTGCTATGCAGATAGACTGTCTATAAAACATGTGCAAGATAAAGCATATCTTTCAGAAGTTTCCCAGGTCCCCCATTAGTGCAGCTCACTGGTTATTGGTCTCATAGATCACATCAATCTGTGTGATATAATGTGGAACATTACAACTGAAGGGCATGCTGAGGAGGTGTACAAACCATAAAACACTGAACAACTGCATCTCAGTTTTTCCAGTTTTTTTATGGTTTGTATGTCAGGACCGAGGATGAGGCTGGATTAACTACATTTCAAAAGTCTAAATCCACGACATCTTAAGCCTAACTTTTTGAACTGTCTCAGTATTTCTTGGGTGGTCATTTAATTAGACAAGAACATGAAGTGTGAACTGCATGTCCAAATTAGGAAATTCAGAACACCACTGCACTAGAAATGGGTCAGGGTTGTTGGGGAACATGGGATCTGTGACTTCCATGCTAGCTGGGTATTTATAAACAGACCCCATGGGGAGGAGGAGACCTAGAAACTTGCTGTGTCCTCCTAACTACACACATGCTCCTTGGAAGAACATGCAATGCGACCGCTGGCTTCCTCTCTTCATCCTCCCTTCATCCTCCTTTTTCTCACCATACATAAATCATGATGTTGCAGTAGGATTTCATGCAGACTTCTGCGAGTGGCATGAAACCCCGATAAAGAGAATAAAAAAGAATACTTTGAAAAGTCTAGCTGTGCATTCCCAGGAATTACAGTATCCTGATAGTATGTGGGCCATAAACAGTTAATACTCAGACAGATGTTGGAGGGCTGATAAACTGAGAGAGCGATGTTAGCAAAGCACTCACATGTGGTTCACAGCCATCGGAGCTGATAAGAGCCTGCAGTCTCAATCTAAAGTCGGCTGTGAGTCTGCATGCGTCTTTCTCAGTGTAAAATAAAAAGATGAAGTGATCGTGAAACCCCTACATGATCAAACCTGTTGAGAAAATGTTGATTGATACCAAGAGGCAGCTTCACTAAATATGCTGAGAATTTATAATGGATATTTTCCATGTCAGTCAAGTTTTCAGACACTTTCAGGTTTTTGATATATTATTGTATTTCAGAGTCTGTTTTTTTTTAAACTCAGCACATTTCATTTGAGCATTTGAATGAATTCACTGGAAAAAATGAGCACCTGTGTTTAAGATCTTAGTGAAAAGTATGCCATGAGGTTAGGAAAACTGTTATTGGAAAAGACAGAAATTTTTTTTTAAAAGGGCAGCCTGAGAGCATGACAACCTCCAGCATTGTCCATGGAAAAGGTCACCAACAACAACAACAACAATGTTCCTTACAACCAAACTAAGTAATCAAGGATGGTGGGTCTTGAAAAACAGCAGATCTGGTAAACGTTTCTGTTGAGGATTTAATAAAGAAAACAGCAGTGTGCTCACATTTCAGCCATGCTGTCAGGCAGGTTTGCTGGGATGGCAGTCAGACCTTTTCCTCTACAGTCCACGATGTTGTTACTGCAGGTACACATGGCAGGACAAGAGCCTCCACCAATGCTGCAAGGCTGCAGGCCTGAAGACTCCTGGTGTCCTGCAGAGAGAAAATCAGTAGGAAAGGAAAGGACATGAATAGAAGAGAGGAAGATGCAGCTGCTACAGGTGTGTGAGCACAGGTGGATTCGTTGCTTTCAGGATGATAAGACACGAGAGATTTTTTGTGGCGACACAAAGTATCTCCTGCTCTTAAGTGGAGCTCAAACTCCTTTGCGGCTGCTCAAGTCACCAACCCTTTGTGTTTTATGAGCTAAATTGCAAAATGAACACACATTCCCCGGGATGAGAAAAAGAAGTAAAACAAAAAGCCTTATATATCTTTTAGAATCTGTGGGAAGAAACTAGGTTATCCATGAAAGCGGTGCAGAAGTATATGCAAGAGAGAGAACGCACTTGAATGAGCTGGAGTGGCAATTGAAGGTCTCCCAATAACATCGATTGATCTCCTCACAAATATTCCTCCTGAGTCTGCGTTCTCTGGGAGGAAACTGATGCCATTCTGCACATTCAGCTTTACAACCCCCACCTCTCCACTTCTAAAACGCTTCAACTTTTTAATTTGCATACAGAGCACAAAACCCATCACACTGTCTCCAGATACCTGTTCAAATAGCTATGGCACTGTCAACAGTGTGGTGAAGAGCGGGCGCTGCCAGTACAGCGTGTTTGGTGTGTGCGCACAAGATGTGTGTGTGTGTAAGTCTAACCCAGATAAAATGAATAAAACAGACTTTTAAATGGCCTCATTTACACAGCATTACTAATCCAAGTTTCAAACCATGAATATTTGATCACATTCCTATCTATCGCTCAGCTTGTGCGGAAAAATGCTGGCGAGAGAGTGAAGGGGGAGCAGACATTCACGGAGAGGAAGACTGAGTGAGTGATGGTGAAAGTTGGTGACAGAGAAAAGCACAATTCCAGAATCATTATGGTTTACCAGAAAATTACTGGCTCGAGCTCTTGGACCATTTAGCCAATAAGACGTGTTTAAGGTCAGACTTCATACATCTGGTCAATCATAATCAAATACCTGATGGGGCGGAATACTTTGACACATCTGGCAATCGAATCAGCAAAAATCACCATGTGATATTCATGTGAACCAAAACCGGTACAGCCCCTCAGCCCATGTGATATGAGGTATTGTGATCAGAGTAGGGGAGAGGTTTTGACAGATCTGGGATCAGGTGTAGGGCACGGAAAAACTCCCTTCTGATCCAACATGGCATATCTGACAGGCCTGGGATCAGGGGGAGTGCAGAGCACAGCTGGAGCGCCCTTAACAATGACAGCTCTCTGACAGGTATGCTTGAGGTGAACCTGTTTGATGTTTGCGCCGCCCCTGTTTTTTTCTTTCTGGCTGTTTCCCCATTATCTCTTTCCCAGTCACCATTGCCCTTACTTTATTTGCTTTTATTCGCCTATCAGTTTTCCCCTCCTCTACCTGATCTTTCACACTCCCTTTCAAACATCCTCATTTTCAGCCTCTTTATCACTGCAACCCATTAGCTTCTGTCCATTTACTCACAAGTCTTTATATTTAACTGCACTCCATCGCTCATCTCCACAAAAATGTCATCACTGGCCTCTGCACATTTGTCTCCTCTGCATGTTTCCCCTTTTTATAGGATAATTCCTGTTTCACACTAACAGAGTTCTACTTTACTCAGCCCTGAAGCAATTTACTATTAATTACTCATCTCAAACACAATATTTTTACTTGCATTAAATTGTTGGAGCAGTTATGCAGTAGAACTAGCCATCCATTTTCCGTCATACATAGCATGAAGTTGGCACAAGCACCTTTTAAACTCTGAGTTTGCTCTGCTGTAAATGGTCAAGGGAGCTATGTGTAATGTTTGGTTTGAACAAAATACAGCAAAATACCATTAAGACAAACTAGAGTAACTGTAATCGAAAGCAGAAACGAATGTTTGTGTGATTGGCTAGAGAAAGGAAAGGAATTTCAGCTAGATTCAAAATCCCAACACCTTTACTGCTTTTTTTTTACTCTTTTCAAAGAAAGAAAATCATATAGAGATCAGAAACTGCCGCTGGTTGCAGAAACGTATGCGACAACACAACTGAGGGACTGATTATGCACAAGATTCCCTCCAAGTACTTATAAAGTTAAAGAAAAAGTGTCTACTCTGCAAATGTTGCTTTTAAAATCCAATTTTCATCTCGATTTGGTCCTTTTTAAAACTACTTTTCCATTATTTTATTTTATTTTTTTTATCATTGAGCATCAGCATACAGCACAGCAATGTTTTTTAAACTGTTAAATAATGAGCCCCATTTTTAAAGGGGCCTGCTGATAAATCACTGCCTGGAAAAATATTTTTCCTCAAAGCGAAGCAGTAAATGTGTTACCCTGCTCATTACTGGCAAAAATTTACAATACAGTGGTGCTTTCCAAACGGCAAAAAAACAGGGACTGACAGAAAGTGAGTCATAATACAAGGCGCTGCAGAATTTCATCATATTTTGAATCGATGAATAACATAACAGCAACATGCCTCTCTTCTCCATCTTCTTTTCTTCCAACACAGCGCCACCCCGCCCCAAATCCCCCTGCAGGTGGCCTGGCCTGGCCACAGCTCACATGCACGCACAGCCACACAGTGCTGAGCATCAAAAAAAACAACAACAAAAAAGAGGTGTGTGTGTGTGTGTGTGTGTGTGTGTGTGTGTGCCAGTGAGCCAATCCCTAATGAGTCCTTCACTGGGAGTTCAACTTCTGGTCACTCGTCCTCACAAGAAGAAACGGGGAGTACGTGTTTGTGGGTGTGCATCACTGCATGCTTACACACAGAAATACACAGCAATGCATTTCATGCTGGTGTTAATCAACCCAAAAAAAGGCCCAGATATATATCAATCAGTGTCTGACTACAGCACTTTTTTAGGCATTTTTATCCAACACCAGCTTATATGTGCATGCTGCATGAACTGCAGCTTTCCATCATTCAAAACCTCAACTTTGTGTATCCGTATCCTACCAGAAACCAAATTTCCCTGACACCCCCTGCTCCCCTTTCGTATCTGGAATCGTTGCACTCCCACGCTTTGAGTCTCTTTCCCTGGGCGATGAATAGTTAATGATCTGTGCTGTCACGCCGTATGGCTGCGTAAAAATCACAACCCATGGAGAGGGAGTTACAGAGAGAGGTACATGCACACAGACACACACACACTCACACACATACACAAACAGAGACACAAACACCCCTCACAGCTGGCGTTGCAAGTGAGATGGCCTTGTGGGGAGTGGAGGTTCTCATGCTGTTTTTCCATTGTCCGGATATGATAACCCCAATGCACGGCATGACACACCCACATACACATGCTTTCTCTTTCTCTCTCACACACACACATACGCACACACTGCAAGAGAGAAACAGTAACTTCAAAGCCACAATTATCCTTGCCCGAGAAGGTGAGAAGCCATAAATAATGGAAAACTGAGGAGAAAGGGTCTACTGTCAGTGGGGGCAGCCCTTGCTCCAGCTGTGTGTTGGGCATTTTCCTTTTGCACCACTGCCAGCTCCTCAAGAGGTGGGCACTCATGCAATGGCCAGACTGACACGTGGCTGCCAGGTGAATACACACTGACACAAAAACACAGGGAGTGAACTGGGAGGTATAGAACATATACATTTTGTTTGTTGGCATTAGAACAGAAAAAGTAAATAGACTTTTATTAAATGCAGTTATTCAAATCAAAAGTTTAGCGTAAGTATGTCTTACCTGAGCAGCTGAATTCGTGTTTCTGTACCTCTGCCACATTGAGACCCCTGAGCTCAGGAGGGGCAGTGCATTGTGTGAATAAGCCAATTGTAGGCCTCTGTCTGAGCCACTGGGCTAGCCACGCCAGGTGACAGTCACAGTGCAGATTATTCGAGTGGAGACGGCTGTTAAATGAGAGAGAAAAAAAAACGGAATGATTGAGGAAGTTTTCTTCCGCTGTCTAAAATACAACAAACTGAAGACATAAATAGCATAAAACGTGTCTATTCTTTCCTACAACTCATCACATCCGATCCCTGTGGCAAAACACAAATGATACGCTGCACAGATGATTATAAATGACACTTTCTAAAAATGAGGAACACTAAAGAGGTCTTTTCTAAACCTACTCCAAACACTGCATTCCTGCAGTGCTGTGCCTGTCCAGAATAACTCTTGCCGTGGCGAGGCGGACCTCTGGAGCATGTGTGTTAACTTGCAAACCCATGTACGCAGACACATGGTGTGCACACAAACAGAAGAGCCATATAATACTACCCCACCGGGAGCCTGAAATGTCACCACAAGAGCAGAGGAGTCACAGTCCAGAGTTTCAGCAGGCATAATTGTTTTAATTTGTGCATAATTTCAGATTTAGTAATCACATACAATGCACAATACACAATAGACTTGTGGAGCTATTTGTGTCTATCTGGGCCAGTTGTTGTCTTTAGATGGAGGGGATAATGGCCCCTGGCATTGCTACAGACCCTTCTGTGGTACTCTGTGGTTATGGCTGCCACCCAACATTGACTGGAATGACAGAACCTGTCTACTCCCATTGAAATCACACAGGGCTCAGCCCTTTCCTTACTTTGCCTGCTTGTGCGTGGAATATTGTTTTACTTTAAGGAACATATCTCCAGACAAGTAGGGATTATTGTGGTGGGACTTACAAAGTCCGTAGTTTGGGCATGTGGTTGAAGCTAGAGACGGGGATGCTGCTGATGTTGTTGTTGTTCAGTGTTCTGTAAAAAAGAAAACAAAATTTTAGCATCAAACTTTTTTTTTTAAATCAATTTTCTTCTTGTTCTATCTCTTTAAAGCTGCCCCCCCCTCCTTTCATGGCCCATTGGGAATCTAGCATCTTATTCCACACATGCAGGGAGCCCTCACACTTCTTTAGGTGTAGACATTCATGCATGCAAATATGCACAGATGCAGTCACAGGCAAGCGCACAGTCCTGATCACAACGCTTTCATCGAACCCTGGGCATCAGCTGCAGAAAGAGAATTGGGTCATTTCAATCAGCCTAATAACCCTTCGCAATATTTCAACCTGCTCCCCTTTTTTCAACACAAGCTGTCCTCCACCCCCATGAAACCTATAAATACAGACCCCATCAAAGCAACCCCCCATCCCTTCGTATACCATTATGACAACCCTATGACTATTTGACTATGACAGTTTTCACTATCAAAATAACCAGGCTGTTTAAGTACCCTTTGTCGCTCTGCCTGAACTGTAAGTCTAAATTGTTTCAGGTGGCGAGAAGCCGCTTATGGAGATTTTAGGGATGATTAATTGAATGTTCAAAAATTGCTTAGCTTGGTCACCAATGCATGTAGGATTGAGTGCTACAGTCACTTGAATGGGATTTTTTAACAAAATGGTAGGAACCCTCTTGTCAGATGGCCTGCCCAGAAGTGGGTGATGCGTATAGATGGAGGTGGAGTAGTGGGCGGGTGGGGGTGTTAATGTGATCGAGGGGAACACTGCTGTCGACTGTGACTTAATGGAGCTTGGTCTCCATGATGCTGCCCCCTGATGAGGCCCACAGGGGGTATTTTGGTATTAGCCAGGCCTGTGCTTTGTTAGTTATGCTTATTAGCAAGGCCAAAACAATATCTTAATTTAACTAAGTGCTTTAATGGAACAATGGAGGGTTGGGCCGGATGAATAGCATCACTTCAGATACTTACAGCACTTCCAAGCTTCTCAGAGCTCTGAAAGCTCCATCCTCTATGCAGCTGATGTGGTTTTTATCCAGCTGGCTGCAGATCACACACAAGAGAGAAGCTTTGTTACATGAGGCACATACAGTAAACAATCCTTCCGCCTCCCTATAGGGTATTTGTAATCATGGGTACAGTAAGCGGAACACTGATGAACAGTGGTAAATCAATACTGGTTTAGTCATCTCAGCTCTGGTAACCCCAAGAGTAGCACTTCACTAATTGTTTATCTGCATCGATACACCTCATAAATCTACAGTATGGGTCCGCGTGAAGATGCAAATCAGCGTTGCTGCAAGACATCTTTGGGGAGCTCTGTGTGTGTTTGTGTGTGTGTGTGTGTGTGTGTGTGTGTGTGTGTGTGTGTGTGTGTGTGTGTGTGTGTGTGTGTGTGTGTGTGTGTGTGTGTGTGTGTGTGTGTGTGTGTGTGTGTGTGTGAGAGAGAGAGAAAGAGAGCGAGAGAGTGTGTGTGAGGTAGTTAGTCTACTTAATCACAGTGATATATTGCATGCTGAAAGTCCACATACCAACGTGTACATAATGTTTTATGGTTCCCAAAGGCCATTAACCTGACCAGTTAAATATTGGAAAATGTTAATTCACAGTAGCTGGTAATATAATTATTTACTCTGGGTAATTTTGCTTGACTCTTCGTTGACTTGCTATCACTGATTTCAAGAGTTATGCCAACTAATTAACCAATTAGTCACTTCCTTGACTGATATTTTCAGATTTTGCTGGACTTTCATCGTAGTAAACTCAGAACTTTGGGATTTTGGACTGTAAAGAAGACCAATCCTTACATAAAAATGATATTTTTAAATGCAGGGCTAAGCAGATCCGTCCCTGCTGTGAGGTACTCACAGGTTTTTGATGTCTGTAGCTCCCCTGAAAGCTTTTCTGGGAATGGACTGGATGTAGTTCTCACTCAAATCCCTGTGGAGACAACAAGAAGACATCAGTTAGACACAATCTATCCCGGATGATGGCTTGGTTTTTTTTTGTTGTTTTTTTTACTCTGTGACGATGTGTGCACAACACCGCTCCGATCTAGAAGCAATATTAACACGTCCTGTGAACCTCTGTGAACCTTTCATTTCTAGTGTTTAAACATGCTTTGCTAACAGCGGGATTCAAACTCCATTCAGTGTCGCTCCCTCTTTTACCACACTCAATGGTGCAGAACGACAAAGCTATGGGTATTTCTTTTTCTTCTGCCAACACCCTGAGGTGTGGTACTGCACGGCTAACTCATTTATAATGAAGATGTTTTTTTTTTTGGCTGTATTATTCAGTGTTCACTCAGGCTGTAATTTGTTCACTGTGCCCTGACCATGCACTGGTGTGAGGCACCAGCTCACTGCCCGCAAACAAACCAAACAAACAGACAAATGGGCAGTGACCGATGAGATGTTCTTGGCATTCCTGCTGTAGCGCAAAGAACATTATTTTCTGATATCGGATTGTATGTGTGTGTGTGTTCAGTACCTAGCGATGCATAGAAATTAAGTGTAAAATTGAAGTGAATAGGAGTCCAGAATAGAAAGAAAGGCAGTAATTGAAGCATAAGAATAGTTAAATTAGCAGTGTTTCATCTGTTGTTTAAATGGTGATCTGACCTAGACTTTGACTATCTTCTTCACATGCACTACTCAGGGAAACTCTAGGGTGCTGCCAGAGAGGCTTTCTGCCTCATGCAAGGAGGGCTCCCACAGCTCGGACAGATGTAAACAAAGCACTTATGGTCACCCACAGAAAGGCTAAGGCACAACACCAGAATCCAACTTTGATGACTCCTGCTTATTTAATGTTCATGCACACCACAGCATGCAGTCCTCTGATGCACACAACAAATATCCACACTAAAACCCTCATGGGGTAATGCTAAAATGAGTTCCCAAGACACACAGTCTCACATAGTGCCCCCACTGGGTGATGCTTTCCAGAATGTTCCTGGGAATGACTATCGGACAGACGGGATACAAAAGAGGGGAATAAAACACATTACAGCGGTCGTGTTGTGCAATCTATCTAATGAATGGGTGGTTGTTTCTTTATGGTACAGCAACAATTAAAAGAGTACTATGCAGGCCTCTGTGAATGCACCACAATTAAAATGGAATTTGTGTGTTTGATTTGATGGCATAAAATATTGAGGTCAAATTGTATTGTGGCAGTCCAACTTGTTGGGTCTTGCCCCATGTTTACAGTCTCACTCCACTAAAAGAAGGCTGTGTGTTTGGTATTACAGTGATGTTGCATGGGAATGGCCGTGTTACGGGCACTTTTATATAGCGGATAAAGCAACAAATAAGCAGCCGTATTATCTCAGCTTTATATGGCTGCTGTTCTGAACACACAAAAACCTGACGAGCACGTACAGATGTGCAAATGAAACACACAAGTCGCTGGCTTGTGTTAAGACAGAACACAAATATTCCATCTAGTGGCACATTCTAATTTTATCCTGTGAGGTTCCTGAGTTGTATTCCCTCAGCAGATCTGCATAACATCTGCTTTCATTGAGATATATGGAAACACAGTTAGCAGGCAATTTAGGCAATTACACAACAATAATCTATCTATCCTGTCAGTCTGCTATATTTTGCAGGATCATATCCCAAACATCAAACCAGCTTCATGTCTCCTAACTAGCAAGCATGAGAGCCAGAACAGTTGTGCTCCCTCCAGCTCCTTTGTTGTTCTCTTGGCAAAACAGCCCGAGTAAAGAAATCAAAGCTGAGTCAGTCTGGCACCCAGGCTATATCGGTGCCGCTTATCAAAGTGGCTTTCCGCTAGAGGAATGCTTTCAGTCTACCTGGCCCTGAACTCTAATTACTGATTAGTCCTCTCACCTTCTCCTCACCTTTCTGCAAGAGAAAAACACTAACGCACACAAAAGATGCCTGGGTGGTTTTCTACATACATTTTATTAATGACTTCTTGCCCCTGGACATATGAGGATATCTTTTCTCTGTGTGGTGGTTGTATGTGTTGGTTCACTCCCAGGTTCCAACAGGAAATTTCAACAACTTGCTGTGCCTAACATGGCATTGATTGCCAGAGGCTACAGTAGGTGCAAGGAGAGGAAGAAAGATGTAAAGACAGGGAAAGACACGAGAAGTTGGACCGCAAGAAAAGGATGGAAAGCTATGATGACTCTGTACTCTGATGAGTACAATCACATGTGTGTAAGTAGTAAAATGAAAGCTCTGGGGTGGAATCATCATGCTAAAATGCCCCATAATCCTGTTAGCATGCTAAAAAACAATTGGCTAGAGTGATCTATAGACTCCCAATTATGGTGCTGTTTGGCTGGATTTGGTGCCGAGGTCGTGGGAGGTCACTTTAAAAACATCAGTCTATTCTGGGACAGTGTGTACCCAAATCAAACCCCCATGACATCCCAAAATGATGCTAACTATAGTGCCAAAAATCCTCCTTTCTCTCATTTACTTATATTGCTTTTGTCCCTTTGCCTGTTTCTTTCTTTCCCTTTGTCACATCTAACACAATAATCACAGCGGTCATGGTTTGGAGCCTGAAGTCTTCTGTATCCTATAAGGATTTATCGACGGGTTAAACTCCTGCAGGAGCCAGAACAATATTAAATTTAGCAACTCAACATTTCTGCATTTACACATTCTTAAAATGGCAAACAGGACATTGCTGTGGGAGACCATACTGTATTTTACATAGTCTGTGGTTGCCCCTCACTGGTATTTTCTAAGCCTGAGCCCAACTGTGTTGCCTCTGAGAATTTTGACATTTCTGATTAGTTTAAAAGCTGATTTCAGGGAAGCACTGATCCCTTCAAAAACAGACATCATTATGTGAGAACACTCACCACAAATAGAGAAAATTGTCACCATGGTGTCTAACACTAAGTTATGACAGTAAATCTAATGTAAAAGCCCTTAGCTTTTAGCAAATGCCACAACAGTGCATTGCTTCTGCAGCAACCCAAACATAGCGAGGAACTCAATTGGAATGGTCAGAAATGACAAAGAAACCACTTCCATCCTTTCTGCGCCTTGTTTCTTTGCATTCAAGTATCTGCCCAATGCACATTTTCAAAAATGTGAATCTGTGTACTGCATCAGACTCAGCTAACCTCATCAGGGTCATTCAATGGTGAAAGATTGCAGGAGAAGATAAAATCAAGAGAAAAAGTAGGAGAGGTCATAACCTCCAGATTTCAAGCCACTTGCAGAACTCTGATCACGGTAGGAGAAACCATCAGTGTTGCAGCAATCGCCACTGCCCAGACTCCTTCTGTGCACTCATTACAATGCAGTGAGGAATATCCTGAGGCGGTCCCTCAGCCTCCAGCCCGAATCCAGGCCTCCATGCATCTCACAGATTCCTGTAATGATGTCGGATCTGCAACTTTTTCTTTCCTTATTTCCTGCACACAGCATGCCTTTTTTCATCATAGGTGTGTGAACCACTGCCTAAGTGAGTGTTCAAAAGAGTCAGGACCTGGTATACATTTTCCTTAATGTACTACATACCATGCAAGTGGGCAGTTAGTTCATTAATGCACCCCTGGCTTGCTTTTTGGGTGACGTTGCTCACAGTTCATTCCCATTGTTGCCGTAACGATGCGGTAACACACATGTTTTCAGGTGTGTCGTTGCTGTATGAACTACAGCCTCTAATATACTGCGGTCAGGCTTTTTAAGGTTTCACTTATTCAAGACCTCAAACAATCACATTGTTTAATCAGTGTAAATTGCTCTGACAATAAACTTAGCTACTGATATGCTGGTTTACAAGAATCCCCGCAGAGTCTATATCTGGAATAATTAGCAATGTTATCAGACATAGCTCAAGGCGCCTGGTCTGGAGATTAGCTCTACACTCAAGGTAATGTCTGGTTCCTGTCTGATTCACATCATTAACCTCTGATCTCTATCTCACTATACCGCACTAACACTGTATACAACTTCAGCTTTCTTCAGCATGACACACATGCCTACTGCGGTTTTATGTTCATATAACTGAGGCTGTCAGAGTATGAATGGGTGTGAATGTTAGATAGAAAGCACTGTAGAAGGAAGTGCTTGTATGAATGGGTGTGAATGGGTAAATGCAAACATATTGTATAAAGCGCTTTGAGTGCTCAGTTTGAGTAGAAAAGCGCTACATAAGAACTAGTCCTTTTTTCCATTTACTACATGGATCATAAAGCTAGTGTAAAGATCAATATTACACACTTTGTGATGCCTTTAATTCTTTAATCTTGAATGAAAAAGAAAATAAAAAATGAATATCTGGGGATTTTGGGGGGAAACTAAATGTCTATATAGTGGCAACTTGATAATCACAAGGTAGCTACACCCAAATCATACACTTTTTACTCTATATGGGACCATGAAAGCTACTTTCAGCTAATGTCCTATGTAGGTGACAGGAATAATGGATTATAATTACCTAAATGAACATCATGCTGTATTAAAACTAGTTTTCTGGATCAACAACTCATCAGGAAGAATGCATATTTAAGGTACATCTGCATTGGCTTCAGGCAGTCCAGCTTTCATAAACAGCCTGTGGTTAAAACCTGCAAAGCTTCAAAACATGTGGAGTGGAGTCATTCATGTCTTCTAATGACCTTTATGCACATAGACATATTTGCACATGAGCTTACATGTGAAAACAACTGCCTCTGTCATACCATAAAGATTTCTCGCTCTCCTCCTTTGTGTCTCCACATTCGGCTGTCAAAAGCATTGAAACATGGGCTTATAAATCATATTTACGATATGTTTTGAAAGTTTAAAGCCTTTAAAGAAGAAGTGTGCACTCTGCAATGCAGTCTTGGCTTCAGCGATGCCTTCTACAGCTATTGGTCACCATTACCACCCTTTTTCTTTATCTGTGTTTGTACATTTCTATATAAGTTGGAGTGCATTTGGCCTCTCAGGGCCACTGTATTTCTTAGAGGTTTTAACAGGCTGTTGTTCAAAGAGGTGTTCTCAAATAATATAATCATTTTCACTGTTGAATAACCTGGAGAAAACCAGTTATTTCCAAAACACTTTCCTGGTCGTCATATGAGCTATCGTATAAAAATGCTGGTTAATGAAGACCGCTAACCCTCAAGAGATGAGATTGGTTTGGGTGATAGCTCCTTTAAATTTTACAAGCAGAGAAAATCTTCTAAAAGCATGAGATGGAAATATTTTTTTCAAAGTCCAGCGACTCAGTAATGCAGTCAGGGATGAAGCTTCACAGCCTTTCACCTTTATTTCATCACTCTCTCGTCAGTCCATCTCTCACTGCATTGTTCTTTTAAAAGGAGTTATACAGTCAAGCTAAGAAAACATTTCAACGTATTTAAAAAAAAATGTATATCACAGTCAATAAAAAAGCTAACTTAAGCTAATTTTTAAACTGTTAAAGAGTTCCCTCTATGATCCCTGTGTAAGTGCTTTTATTTTAGGGTGTGTGTTTGCTTTCTCAAGTGCTTGACGAGATTACATGATAAGAAAATGTTTACCCTTGCCAAATGCTCTTAATTTTATTCTACCATTTAAAGAGGGAGAAAAAGACAGAAAGACAGAGGGGGAATGTGTCTGATTACTTACTCATTAAGAGAGTTAATGAGGTGTGTGAGAGCTGTTAAAAGAATGGCAGTGTGCTGCCACTAAATGCTAACTACTTTCTTCCTCTCAGCTTGGTAAAAACCCACAAGTAGACACACATATAAACAGCTACATAAACAAATTGTGGGGCTTCAACAAAAAATCATTGCACGTGGAAATGTACCAACAAATAACTCAAGATGCGGCTGCAAATAAGGAGCAATGCTTTCAGATAGAGAAACTGAGCCAAAGGTACACAAACTGTTTATGTCTACACGTTATTTATTTCTCTGTCAGGGGTATAATTACTAAAGTGTTTATTAGTAATTAAAGTGAAGGGTTGACACTCAAATTCAAACTAGGAAAAAATTTTGAAGTTGGCTTTCGCGTCAAGAGACTCTTTTTGTGACTCCAGACTTTGACCTGGTAAAAGCCCAGAAACAGCGGAAGGAGACGACGTGCAGGCCACAAACCGTTACTATGATTTAAATAATGTAATTCATCTTCACTGATTTGAAAGGTGTCACATCTGGACAACTGGCAGCACTCAGAGGCCAAAACACACAAAGAAAAAAAAATGAAGCAAAAGAAGATAAAGGTGAGTCTGGAGAGTGAGATTCGTGAGGCGTTCATGAGCCCTTGGTTAAGGCTATTTTTGAACTCGAAGACATAAACAAAAACTTTGCTACGTTGACACGCTTCATGTATGTGCAGACTTGTCTTTGGTTCAGATTCAGGTGGATGAAAAACAAAGGAAGGTGTGAAGAGCAACACAAAGATAATGAGGTGCAGAGGCGTATAGATCGAGTCTGTGAGGCCTTTGGAAACTTGCCAGAAACACAGTCATGTATATGTGCATTTGTGTGGCCTGGAGAGAGTAACTGAGTGTTCCTGTGTGCGGCCAAGACTGTCTGTTCCTTCCTTCTCACTCTCATGCCCTCCCCCGATCTTGCTCTCTCCACACCTTCACGTTTGGCCTCCTTTCTGGCTATAATAAATGATAAACATGCCTCTTAGCCGAGCCTCCCTTCACTCACTCTCTGCTGTCTGACCTCAGTGTTTTGTTCCTCCATACAGGAGTAAGTGTAATCCGGACAAGCGAGCCAGACGCCGCTGCCACCACCACTATCATCATCGTGATTACCATTATCATCTGGAGGTCAAAGCACTGTCTTAAAGTCTTAAAATCCGTCATTCATGTTCACACAAATTATCATGCGCACGCACACAGATGTGGTACACGCTAGCACGCAGAGTGTGTAAGGTGCCTCTCTAGTCCCTTTGTGGTGGGGAAAGGAGAAGGGAGCTTAGTGGGAGGAGGACTGGTAAGCAGGGAAGGAAAAATTGCTGCTTTTATAACGAGAAGAATAAAGAGGCTGCTTAAGGAATACTCTTACACAAAAACCCAGGAGAGAAAGTCTCGCTTTCCTACTCTCTCCCTGTCTTCCTGGACTAAATATAGGCTCTACAAAGAATCATAATGAAAAACAAATACAAGGCTAATACAGAATGCGGCACAATTCGGTGGCATCTGTTTGTCTTTGTTGTCTTTGTTTTCTTTTGAAGGCTAATGTCAACTAAAACTAGTACAAACGGGCAGGAAAAATAACTGATTGGAGCTACGTATCACCTCCCCCTTTCCTCTGCGGCGTCACTTTCTTTAGTTATTTCTATGAACTTCAGGAAATATGTCATCAAGCAGCATTATCTCATTTCCAACAGGCCTGGTGGACTGTCAGAGCAGACTTCTCATTTATAACTTTAACCCTCTAAAGTCTCGCACTCCTGCACATGCTGAAAGATGAAAAAGGAGGCCGTGTGGCTGCACATGGGGAGAGTTTGTGATTTATTCTGATGAAAAAACAGAGCTCGCTGTCTCTCTCTTTCTCTTGCTCTCATAACACACACACACATCCTCAAACTGTCTCTTTTCGATGGGACCTAAAGGGGATTTCATGGATGGACTCCACTCTAATCATCTGCAGCTCACCAACCAATGAGAAACACACAGTGCTCCCAGACTGGAACACTCAACAACCACTAAGAGAAAACACAATGTCAGTGGAACTTATCAAGTCCACATGATGGCTGACACACACATACTGAGACTCAAGACAGAGCTAGTTTAACTGTTATCCACATCTCTTCTTTCACTGTAAATGATTCATGATGTCTGTGTGTATTTGCAGGCTTAAAAGTCCCATATGACCGCATACATGTGGCTATGCGCTCTGCTGCCACCCATGAAGCAAATTAAAGAGTTTCTAAAGCAAAGAAAGAGGGGAGAAAATCTATACATGGTCAGAGCTCTAGATTCACCCTAATCTCCCCCTACCATTATGTCTGCTTGAGTTTCTGAGTGTGTCCAAGCCTTTCATTGGCAGTCAGGCTGAATGATGGAACAGGGCTGAGCAGCATCGATCATGACAAATGCTTACAGGCACTATCAACAGACAGTGGGAAGTACGATAGCAATGGTTTACACAGGGACAGGGCCAAGCCCTGTCTCTATCCATCATGGTGTCTACCTGCTGGACAATAGAAGAACAATGTGAGAGGAACAGAGGCAAAGGCAGCAGAGTGAAGCAGAACCACCTCTCAACAGGTCCATTATCATTGCTATTACCTATCTGTGCATTAGCCAGCGGTCTCGCTCTGAGCCAGAAATAATCATCTCCATCTCTCAGAATAGCCTGGAAATCATTTTACTAGATTGGACTAATGTTTTACACAGAGCCAGGGTGGGAGTAAAAGGGAAGGAGACAGCCATTTAGAAAAACAACAAAGTCAATCTGGTTGGCCTGTCTCACTCTCTCGCTCGCTCTCTCTCTCTCTCTCTCTCTCACACACACACACATACACACACACACACACACACACACACACATACAGTGTGGTCTTGCTAAACTAGTTAAAGATGCCTCTTTGTGGATGGCTGGCTACCTAGAAAGTGGAAAACTGATACTGAAGATCGGATGACAGCTTTTCCTGGAAGCGCTGGTCTGAGGTCAGTGTTATTGAGCCACTGTGATGACAGATCCACCGCACCTAACCACAGGCAGCTGATACCAGATCAGAGGACTGTCACAAAGATACACATTCGGGAGCTATTTCAATCAACACAATAACGGAAAGCTTCAAGAGGTCTAATTGACTCCATGCAAAGACGATAAGAGAGAAAATGTTTTCGTGAGAAGGAGAATAGAAAAAACATGGACATGAAGCGAGTGGGAGATTTGATGAATGCTGACCAAATTGAACCCCTGCATAAATCACCTCCTCGTTTCCTCTGCGTTCCTCTAAAGAACTTGTATACAGCCTCTTCTATTCTCTAGAGTGACTGAAATCGAGAGTGAGATCTCCCAGTCATTACTTTAAGCGTTTACAGTTGCCGTCACACATGGAAAGTATCACGGGGAGACGAGAGGACTAAGCCAGAGGGAAGGTGAGCAGAGTAGCTACCTTTATGCTGTGCCTATCCTCCATCCAAATCCCTCTGAAAGCTAAACTTAAAAACAGCCCAAAGGTACATGCCTAGATATACAAAGTCAAGGGCGCCGAGTCTAAACAGAATTCATTAAAATGAAAAACCGCACGTTGTCCATTTAACTCATCTTCCTATAGGTGGAAATACAATTCCTTCTAAACTTTTTCTTTATAATTTACATTTTTTGAATGTTTACATTTTGCAGGTGCACGCTGACTTTAACATAACATGCTGTAAATACACATTATGATGTTGAGGGGGAAAAAGGCACTGAGTGGGAGGCAGCGGTTCCATAACAGAGGAGAGGAGAAGTGATGGAACAATAAAGACTGCAGACTCTGGCTCACCATGATATATGAGACAGGTGCATTGTGGCTGACATCAAGTCAACAGTGCTCCCTGGGCATACTGTATATCACCTTATCTTTAAGAGGACACACATGCATGCACACAAACACACACTCCAAGGCGTACAGTGCTTTCATTTCCATGCACATGGTATCCTGAGGCAGCAATGTAATCAGCAGTAAGCCAGAGGTCTCATCTGAGGTGTGAGCGGTTCACAAAGTACACAACATAGACACTTTGCGTTTGCCACAGGCAAGATCAGCAACTGCACACAACACAGCCTCACAAACTTAAGATGGAATTAGACTTGTGCATCGAGAATATGGTAATATCGCTATAAGTTCTTCCAGCGAAGAGTCCGTCTCAGACATGGAATACACTGCATTGTTGGCATTATCGGTAAAGGCAGGAGCCTTTAGTCTGGGTGGCTTCATCTGAATATGCCCATGATGCATGGTCAGGGGTTTCTTACTAAATTACAGTTCTGACTACTGAAAGATATGCGGTAATAAAAAAATGAGGATTTCTTTTATTTGATATTGTCACAGTCAGCTGCACCAGAAACTTGGAGGAGAAAAATAAGAAGCTTGTTACAGCCTTCCAAATCTGAGGCGTTAAATAGCCACGGCAAGGACTAGCCAGTCTCTGGGTAGAGATCACTTCTGTTTGTTTTTCTGACAGGAAAAACCTTTTCCAACACCTAGAGGCCAAAGCACGCACTTATTCTCCTAATTTACGCTTACACAGTGCTGATATCCAGAATAAGCACAGCGGATGCATATAACACACACCTGGGTGAGTTTTAGGTCAACACTGCTCGGGAACTTTGCATCTTCCTCTGCTCAGACTGCACTGCCTGTCCCAGACAGCCTATTACATAAGTAAAAAGGTAAAGGTTAACGACTGGTCAGCTAGCACTGTTTCCATCTCTGAGTGTGTGCGTGCTCGCGCGTGTGTGTGTGTGTGTGTGTGTGTGAACAGATTTGAGGAGGCAGTATTTCCTTCCTGTGACAGGTGTGTGTGTGTGTGTGCGCGCGCACAGGCTCGTGTGTGTGTGTCAGGGGTCAGCAGAGGTATTCATGGAGGTATGAATAAATAACTGCAGGTTCTCTGAGACTATGGAAATCTTTCATGAATATAACATGAGGCTGTCAGAAGCACAAATGGCTGTAGTCACAAATCAACAACACACACACACACACACACACACACA